>CACRXK020002904.1:0-39669 GCA_902702795.2 Paramuricea clavata | reverse complement strand
GTAGGAAAATTTTACCTGAAATTTGAACTTCAATTTTAAAAATTTACCTGAAGTGTAATAATTATAATAAAGCTTTTTTTATTGATTTGCTTTAGGACTGCATTTCTGGCGTTTTCTAAAGCAAATTCGCAAACGAATTGGATGTAAATTGACAAAAATGGTTATCATTTCACAAAAATAATTACTTTATTACGAAAATTTTACCTGAAAATGTCAAAATTTTAACTTGAATTTTACCTGATTTTTGCCTGAGTTTCACAGAGATTTTACACCCGTTTACCTCGATCTATATTTTATAGAAAGTCTCGGTAACTCATATCCATGTTACTATCTTGTGCTGAATTTGCGAGATTTGTTTCTTTATAAAATATACAGTGAACAGAAACCGAAAAATGCAAACATCTTGAAAAGCCGAGATAAGGATTAAAATATGCACTGACCCTATACATGGCAAACAGTCTACTTGAAGTTTGAACAGTTAACGAGGTCTTATACTAGTCCCATAACATGTTTTTGTGTGTGTGCTTTTGTTGTTGTTTTGTTATTATTTTATTTTTTTATTATCCCGGTCTTCATATCCCACGTCAATTTTCAGCAGATGTATTAATAAAAATAAATTTCCTTCAAGCTTTTTTTTAAATATAGGGGGTCCAACCACTGAGCTGTATAATACCTGGAGGACCTACTCCTATACTTCGTTCAGTCAACGAAGTGTCGCCAAAAACATGGCGGATTTTCAGGCAAAATGACGCCATTGCCATGACAACACTTCCGAAATCCTCATGGTAGTTACCACTGACCTGGCTCAATATTGAGCCCACGGCAGTTTTCACCCCCATCCCCCTGGTTTTTGCAAAAAATTTTGCAGATAATATAGTTCTCGTTGTTTTGAATCGGTTTTTAAATTTTTTTCGATATAAATTTTCTACCTTTGACCATTTGGACAAAGATATGCAAGTCGTTCGCCCGTGAAAGACGACAAACAAATTTTAAAACCTCAAGAAATGTGGGAAAAGACGAGATTTGAATATGGATTTACAAAGGGTAAGAGACGTATTTTCATATTCAATTTTATGTACCCTTTATCTTATTTGACATGATATTGATAAGTATAACGATGAAAATGACACTCTATTTGTTAAGGAAACAGCTTACAGTGGAATACACAAGGGAAAGTGTAAAATTTTCCACTACTTTAGCAAGCTGTGATTCACAATCGCAAATATTTGGTTACAACCTACGAAGCTTATTAAAATGAATTCAGCCACATATACGAGTAATACGACGTTGGAAAGGTTGACTCTGAGGTCTTGTTTTGTAAACAGACATAAACTATGATCATGTGATGTACCATAGACTATCTTTTTAAACGAGGGATTTAGGTTTTGTGTTATGTACCAACTTTAAGAAGCTGGGGGTGCTGGAAGCTGAGCTTTCTGGTTGGGGATACTTTTTGATTTTTGTGTCATTATAGAGGCTTGAGATAAATCACACTTTTCCCTAAGCTGAGCTGCTGAGGTTTAAGCTGATGTGTGTGCCAAGGCGCTATGCATGTGTGATCACAGCTCATTCCCAGGATGGCCTGTTTTCTTACAGGTTTTCGCAGTAAATATATATCACTCTGAATAAACAATGTACCTTTATATTAAGTGCACTCATAGTTCTGATACCCCTGGTTTAATCTGAGGAGTTACGTCACATTCTTTTGTTTACCTTGCCCTTGGTCATATGCTAATTATGTTACTGGTGGATAATTGTACAACCTGTATAATTAAATATCTATTCTTGTTTATTGCAGAGTTATTCCACAATGACACACCCCTTTCTGGGTGGAAACTGAACATACAATTAAAGCTTGATAATTTCGAACAATTGTATTTTAATACATGCTTTCAGAAAGTATATCACCTTTGTTATAGGCTGTAGAGTCTCATTTTCATGATTGAGACATGTCAAATACACAAAGACGAGGCTCCATGGCCAAAGTGAGATACTTTCTGGTAGGATGTACAGTATTTTACTTTTTTGTAGACTTATTACAAGCAGTAAACAATTTAAAAAACAAAAATGTATAATTTTAATTCTTCCTAATTTAGTGGAGCACATGTGCTCTGCTAACTTTACACTTCAATAAAGTTATCATAATCATATAATTATTTATTATGTTGTTATGGTATTATAATTATAACTTCATTTTGTTGTTCTGCATGTTTTCCATGTTGATGTCTGTGTCATCTCTTGTGTTGCATATAAACAGATCCAGCACTCTCCCCTTGACTAGTAAAATTGTCTGACGTTAGATAGATTAAATTAATACAGTAATTAGGCATATCAAGACACATTGCCACTCGAAGGGTTAACATGTGTGTGTGTGTATATATATATATATATATATATATATCTATATATATATATATATATATATATATATATATATATATATATATATATATATATATATATATATATATATATATATGTGACAAATGCCAGTACTCTGCTCAGCCGACAAGACTTCATATGTAACAAACAGAACGGCTACGTTTGAAGAAGTTTATTAAAAAAAGGTATATTAAATACAAAAACTAAATTTTCGGCTGCATGCCACACTCTGAAGAAGGCTGTGGCATGCAGCCGAAAATTTAGTTTTTGTATTTAATATACCTTTTTTTAATAAACTTCTTCAAACGTAGCCGTTCTGTTTGTTACATATATATATATATATATATATATATATATATATATATATATATATATATATATATATATATATATATATATATATATATATATATATATATATATATATATATATACGAGTAGGTTTGTGTATACGAAACGCAAAGAGTGCTCAATATCATAAAGATAGAGCAAATGTAGAATTTCGCTTACCTCAAAATTCCGCAACAGTCTGTTTCATCAGTAAAGAATCATCAGGCGGTATCAGATACCGCCTGATGATTCTTTACTGATGAAACAGACTGTTGCGGAATTTTGAGGTAAGCGAAATTATATATATATATATATATATATATATATATATATATATATATATATATATATATATATATATATATATATATATATATATATATATATTGTTATTATTGTTATTATTATTATTATTATTTAAAAATATTTTAAAACGGTAGCTCTTCAGGGCTCGTAAGCACCTGTTTTTCAAGAGGCCGTTTATTACAAGTATTTACAAGCTATACATATAATAACACAAATATATACACAAAAACAGAGAAAACATAACGAACTTAATAATTGCATGTATGTACTACATTTGTTTCTGAATATATCGATTAATGTCCAATACCCATGCAAGATGTCCAATGGAAAAATTGGCAGATAATGTATTTAACCCACTGAGTGGTAACAGCAGTTTGTAGTATTTGTAGGATGCGATAAGTTAATAATTAACTTCTATAAAGCATGTGACAAACGTTGATTGACATTTGTAATAAATTTGTACTGAATAATGATTCTGTCTATTCTACAATGGCGACGAGGATGTAAAAATAAACAGCGTGAAAAATATAACGGAAAACTAGAATGGCGGCACAAAACATACAGCCTATGCCTGCTTTTGAACCAAGGAGTGATCCTGCAAGTACAAGTGCGAGATGGACACGATGGCTGGAGAGATTCAACACATATTTACTTGCAGCAGATATTAAAGACGATGCGAGAAAGCGAGCTTTATTATTGTATCAGGCGGGGCCCGAAGTACACGAAATTTTCAAGACTCTAGAAGAGGGCGAAACCAAAGATTTTAAGTCAGCAGTGAAAGTGTTGACGGAATATTTTGAACCAGAGAAAAACGTGATATATCGCACCTATGTTTTTAGACAAGTGACGCAAGGCAAAGAGGAATCAATCGACGAATTTCATACGCGTTTACGAGGCTCGGCAAAATGGGCTATTACATTAAAAAACCAACCCCCCCCCCCTGTCGAGGACCTCTGCTTTTGGGGATTTTTACCCCTCTGGAATGCAAAAAAATCTGTGTAATTGACCCCTCTGGAAGAGACTTGAACCCCCTCTGGAAGTGCTTTTTTGCTTTTTAACCCCTCTGGAAAGAGGATTTTTCTTCCATTTTTCCCAATTACCCCTCTGGAAAAAATGACTAATTTCCCCCTTGGAAAATGAGGTCCTCGATAGGGGGGGGGGGGTACGGATATTAAATGTAATAGCCCAATACTGCGAATTTACAAACATAGATTTTGAAATTAAGATGCAGATTGTTACGAACGGCACTTCTTCAAGATTACGAAAGAAAGCACTACAAGACCCAAAATATAGTTTGGCAAACATGTTAATCGATGGACGAAAATACGAAACTAGTTCAGCTCAAGCCGTTGGGATCGAAGAACAATTCAAAACAAGGGAAAATATAAATGCAACGGCTATGGCAACGCCCACTGAGAAAAAGTGTTATTACTGCCGTTGCAAGTATCCACACGACAATCAACCGTGCCCAGCGAAGTCTGCTATTTGTAACCACTGCGGAATAAAGGGACACTTCGCTAAAGTATGTCGAACACGAGGAAAATCTTTCGCAAGTAAGGGAAACCTTGAGAAATTACAAACGCAAGGTTTTACCTCCCCAGACAAAAGGCGCCAATCACGATGGGATGAGAATAAACAACGAAAACAACAAGCAAAGGTTGTCGGAATATCACAAAGCGAATCAAATACTGAAAGCTCGGAAGACGAGGATTATGTTTACACAGTATCGCAAGAAACGAGAGAGAAAACACACACGACCGTAAAAATAAATGGACAGGACGTTTTATTTTTGGTTGACACTGGCGCGACTGTTGACATCATTGATTCTACGACATACGCGAATTTAAAGAGAAAAAGTTAATTATACGTAAAAGTTCAACTAAAATCTACGCATATGGATTTCACACACCTCTGCCTCTAAACGGATCGAATCGAAAAAGCGTTATACCGTGTCGCAAATATATGTAATAGACGGTGCAGGAGGAAATTTACTAAGTGCTAAAACAGCCCAAGATTTGGGCTTGGTCCAGCTAATTCACACAATTTCCGGTTTCCTGAACAAGATAAACAAACAAAGAAAGACAAAACAAAACAATACCCACAGCACTGCATGCGAGACCAATCCAGAAATCAACACAAGTGTTCCTCAATCAAAAGACCCAAAAATACAAGAAATCATAAACAAATATAGTACATTTTTCAAGGGGCAAGGAAAATTAAACAATCAACAAATTAAACTTCATATCCGAGACGATGTCAAACCAGTTATGCAGCGGCAAAGACGTATACCATATCATGTGAGAAATGATGTTTCTAAGGAACTAAAGAAACTAGAAGAGCAAGACATTGTGGAGAAAGTCGCCAATCAACCAACACCATGGATATCTCCAATAGTCGATCGTCACGCCAAAGAAAGACGGAGGTATTAGACTATGTGTAGACATGAGCGAAGCAAACCAGGCAATCGAAAGAGAGAGTTACACAATGCCAACTTTACAAGATTTTAAAGCTGACGTAAACGGAGCAAAATTCTTCTCAAAGATTGACCTAAAGCAAGCATATCACCAGCTCGAATTACACCCGGACAGTCGATTCATTACAACGTTTCTACCCATGAAGGACTGTTCCAGTATAAAATATTAAATTACGGTACGAACAGTGCAGCCGAGATATTCCAAAATGTGCTACAACAAAACCTTAGCGATATCAGAGGAGTGAAAAACCTGGTGGATGATATTATTATTCATGGTAAAACCCGAAAGTCACACGATGAAGCACTAGAGAACTGTCTAAAACGGCTAGCAGCACTAAACTTGAAAGTGAAAGGGGGAAAATATGAATTTCTACAAGACGAAATTACGTTCTTTGGATTAAAATTTACAGCAGCAGGAACCAAACCAGATCCAGAGAGAATTGAGAACATGGTTAGAGTACCAGCTCCCAAAACTGCTGGAGAAGTTAGAAGTTTTCTGGGAATGGTCAACACACTTGCCACGAATACATTCCAGATTATGCAACTATTACAGCACCTCTAAGAGAACTAACCAAGAAAAACATTGCGTTTAAGTGGAAAAATAGACATCAGAAAGCATTTGAGCAACTGAAAAAGAAACTAACAAGTACCCCAGTTATGGCATATTTCGATACAAAGAAACGAAGTCTAGTAATCGTAGATGGCTCCCTTATGGAATTAGTGCAATACTAGCACAGAAAGAACATCACAGCCAGCAGTACAAAATCCCATTCATATGCAAGCAGAGCACTCAGCCCAGTTGAGACAAGATACTCTCAAACAGATATTGAAGTACTTAGCTTAGTATGGGGAATTGAGCACTTTCGAATGTTCTTGATTGCATCAGAATTCGATGTGATAACTGATCATAAAGCATTAGAATCTATATTCAATAACCCAAGATCCAGACCACCAGCCCGAATCGAGAGATGGATGATGCGATTACAACCATTCAACTTCAGAGTCATTTACCGCAAAGGATCCTTAAACGAAGCTGACTACTTAAGTCGACATCCAGCTGTCATAGAGAGAGAACAAATAACTAGTACATCAGCAGAAGAATATGTGAACTATGTAACTAACTGTTCAGTTCCAAAGTCAATGACACTTGACGAGATTAAAAAAGCAACCCATAACGATCCAGTATTACAAAAAGTTAAGAAATGTCTGAAAGAGGGAAAATGGGATGAGAACGATCCTGATCTTAAACCGTTTAGACTTTGCGCCGACGAACTTAGGGACCATTCATTATTTATGACCGGGGGTGGGCTGGCAAAATTCAATTACCAAGTAAACAAAATGTGCTGCCCCACCCCCTGTATCACAAAAAAATTCAATGACCCCCATCACATGAATTCTAAAAAATAGTAAACCCGCCGTAGGAAGCTACCAGTGCCGTAGGAAGCTCTTTTTAATTGGGGAGGCGAAAGCGAGGGCCAAAGGCCCGAGGAAATTTATAAATTTAGGGTCTCTGAAATGCCATTTCCTGCACTTTTGGGAAGATTTGACAGAATTCTGATGGTCAGAAAACAGCATTTTAGTATGTCGAAATTTACAATTTAGTAGCACTAAATGGGCGAAGGCGTATTTTAATTAAATATATATTGGATAAGTTGCAGGAAAGTATGAGAAATATCTTCATTCTTTGCAGTTTGTCATGGGTAATGTAGCCGCTTAAAATTAATCAATTGTCAGTATTTTAAAGGTATATTATTTAAGTGATAAAGGTCTGCATGATTTTGGAAAAAGAATGATTATTAGCAAATTATTCGGGGGGGGGGGGGGCTGCAGCCCCACCAGCGCACCTGGTTGCTATGGCCCTGAGTTAGGAGTAGCGTTAGGGTACTACGTCAATGAACTACAAAGACAGCTAAACAGCTACGGCATTTG
The DNA here is from genome assembly GCA_902702795.2 of Paramuricea clavata. Classification (NCBI taxonomy): domain Eukaryota; kingdom Metazoa; phylum Cnidaria; class Anthozoa; order Malacalcyonacea; family Plexauridae; genus Paramuricea; species Paramuricea clavata. The sequence continues at coordinate 32,249 of CACRXK020002904.1, read as the reverse complement.
ACTCGGGCTCAGATTTGACTCAGACTTGACACGGTAAACCGACAAACTCCTTACTAAATTAAACCATGTACAAAATACCTAGTATAAACTAGTGTATATAATATATGCCAAAGTTTCCCTGGACGTAATGTTGCTACATCGCCTACTTGTTACTTATCTTTTTTATTAAAATGTACATAATTGAAATATGACAAAAATTTATGGCAAGTTCATGGCAAAAGTTATAAAGGTAGATGTTCGATTATTTTTCATGTTAGCTGTGCGCATTGCATTTTGGGTATTTGTGCATTGCATTTTGGATCTATCTGTTGATTAAAATTGATTTGCTAGCTATACATGAATTAAATTTGCTGCCTTGCTCGCTCCCTGTGGTAGCAATCGTTACATGTCAAATTTTTCTCCACTATAATATCACTTAATAAATAACTGGACCCCCCCTTTTTGAACCAATATTTTTAGGTGACCCCCCTTTTTCGGTCAAAAATACCTCATGACCCACCCTCTTTTTTTGCCAGCCTACCCCCAGTCATAAATAATTAATGGTCCCTTACGTACAATGCATCAGCATGTATACACTGTAAATTTCAAGGAGTTGAATCAACTCCGCCGAGTGTTATATTCTGTCAGCAAAAACGATGACAGAATAACTCTTTTAGAGTTGTTTCAACTCCTTGAAATTTACAGTGTACTGTTGAAGAACACACGGCTGGTCATTACAACAAACTTAGGTCATATCGGGCATCAGGGAATTGAGAAAACGAAAAGCCTACTACGCGAAAAGATCTGGTACCCAAATATGGACAAATGAGTGAAAGAAATGGTAGACAAATGCATTCCTTGCCAATTAGACGGCCAGCCAGCCGATCAAAATATGACTGTCGATGGCATTTTTTGTTACAAGCAAACAACAAGCGTTTTCTTATAGCTTAGACACTGGTGAGTCACGTTTGATATGTTGCCACCTCTGATTTTAACGAACGAAGAGAAAATTTTAAGGATTTGAACAGTTTGCCTATTAAATTATTATACTCCCGAAAAAATGTGAAATTTGAATTTCACTTAAATTATCATCGTTTATATCGTTAGAAAGAGCATAAAAAAGTAATGCGGTGAATGACGTCACAAAACCTGTTTTTTAGCAACTTTTATAAGCGCCCGTAACTGAAAACAGGGTTATAATTCGCACTTCTCACTTAAATGTTCTATATCTACTTTTTTCCGAACTTTCTGATTATATAGGTGATTTTTGCTGAAAGTTGGTTTCAAATTTCATAATTTAGTGAGTATAGTAATTTTAATAGACACAATTTTCAGATTCTCAAAATTTTTCACTTTAAAGTCAATATCAGAGGTGGCAACCTATCAAACGTTCTCCAGTGCCTAAGCTATACGAAAACGCCAGTTGCCAGCTTGTAACAAAAAAAATGCCATCAATGACATTTTAGAGACACTTTTATTGAGGTTGGCTGGCCGTCTAAATCAGTAGGTCACGGTAATAACCCGGAGCCAATGAAAATAACACCAACCGAAGACAAACCATGGACCAGTGTAGCAATCGACTTCTATGGTCCAGTACCCCAAACTGGTCATTACCTGCTAGTGGTTATCGATACCTACTCAAAATTCCCAGAGGTAGAAATAGTCAACTCAACCGAAGCAAAAACTTGCGTACCAAAATTAGATACGATATTTGCCAGATATGGAATACCATAAAAAACAACTGACAATGGACCCCCATTTAATGGAAAAGAATTTGAAACATACGCTAAAACCCTTGGTATTGAATGGAAAACAATTACACCACTATGGCCCCAGGGTAATGCCGTCGTAGAAAGATTTATGAAATCAATTGGAAAACTCTTGAAAACAGAAAAAAATTGAAGGAAAGAATTGGAAGCAAGAACTGCAAAGGTTTCTACTTCAATACCGTTCAACTCCTCATCAAACTACTAAAGTCGCTCCGTGTGAACTACTTTTTAACAGACAAATTCGGGGATATTTACCAAAACGCACAAGAAAAAAAGTACTTAATAGACACAAGAGGGCGAAGCAGAATTTGGAGCAGAAGAAAGAAGAGAACAAAGAGTACTACGACGACAGAAACAAAAGAACAAAGGAAGCTGGTATAAAAAAGGGTAACATCGCCATTTGCAAGCAGAAGAAGAACACTAAGTTAACGTCAAAGTTCGACCCAGAACATTATACGGTAGTACAACGTAAGTACAACACCATCATAGCTAAAAAAGATGGCAAGACGATGACAAGAAACGTTTCACACTTTAAGAAGGTAGTAATGGAGGAAAGCGAGGAGGAGCAGGAAGATACAGTACCGGGAAGATCGACGGAAACAGAGGAACCACCAAAGCAAGAACCAAGTGTAAGGAGATCAACAAGAATGAAAAGACCGGTAATACGATATCAATACCAGACTTGATGTTATTAACAGTAAAACGATATAGACGTTTAAATTATAGAAACATCAGACAACGTTGATTTACATAAGTATGAACACAAGGCAAGGACATTTTATTAAGTGGTTGATATTCAGTTAAAAAATAGAGGGAGAGTAATGTAGTATTCGTAGGATGCGATAAGTTAATAATTAACTTCTAAGCATGTAACAAACGTTGATTGACATTTGTAATAAATCATTATTCAGTCTATTCTACAAGTCTCCTCTGAAAATCGTCTGGCATTAGAGAGACAGTGAAAAACAAAAAAGACAGTCTTTATTAGGGCTCATCAGAACAGGCACGTATTCCCATATGTAGGTGGGCCTCCTCTACTCGACTCTCTCTGCAGTCTTGTGCTTACCTATATATATTAATCCTGCACTATGATGGGCAAGTATATAAATTTCACACCATATATTAAATCTTTATGAACATGTATAAAACAACCACAATTACAAGTATTAAAAACTGGCAGTCTGGCAATAAAACCACAAAGGCCAGTGCTGATACAAAACAACATAATTTCATGCACACAGTATCTAATCAACAATATTTTTGTCTGCTATTGAAATATTTGCCGTATATATTGCATGGGATGATGAGTTTTTGACATATGTGATATATGTCCAACCATAGTCCCTCAGAGAAAGTTAAAAAGTTTCGTGAATCTTACCTGAAAGAATCAGTCTTTCTTTGTGTGAAGTGTTGCATCCACAAGCAAAGCAAACCCGGATCTTTCCTCCGCGTTGTAAAACAAGTAATGTGCGAGGGAAATATTAAGATTTTTTAGCTCAAAAACAACAGAAAACTTTAATAAAATATTTTTCCAAAAACCAGGGGGGTTAGGGACATCGTCGAAAGCTTAGGATTGCGGTTGGTCAGTGGCAGTTACCATGAAATTTCGGAAGTGTTGTCATGGAAATGGCGTAAGATCCGCCATGTTTTTGGCGACACTTTTCATGCCGAGCAGGTCCTTCAGTTATAGTATAGCTCAGTGGGTCCAACTGTCCTGACCTCCCACAGTCCCACCCGCTAAGGTAGTATTAGTCGGTTTCAGTCATTGAAATGAATATAACTGGAACGCTACCTTCAGATAAACTGCATGTCTCTCCTTCTTGAAGCCAAATCATGGGGCTCAAGGCACGCGTGTTTATATCATGATTGAGCGCTCTTTGCATGCGTGAAAAGACTGGGACTGGCCGTCAAGTTTGGTTTCAAATTTCCGGTTGGAGGAATTGGAACCAGTTATATTCATTTCGGTCATATTGGTCAACTTCAGAGATGTTGACACTTCCTATCGAAACAACAAATTAAACTCAATGCAGTGTCCACTAAACACAAGACTACTAGATATAACATTTTCATATTCTGATAACTGTATAGTTGCTGCACAATATGGCTAGTAGTAAAATCATATTATTATCGTTGCTTCTGTAAAGCCGTTTGACCCCCAAACCGGCTCTTTTGCCGTCGTTTTGCTTCTTTTGAATTAACAGCTAATTTATGTGTTTAAATTCACCTAATTTGTACAAAAAAATCGGAAACTTTAGCCTATGCCCTTGGAACTATCTCAGACAATTATTTGTGTCCTATAATATAGAGATATTTCTGTTATAGAATTGAAGCTATCAGTCCGAAAGATAGAAAAACAAAAGAGGAAGAAAAAGAACTTGAAGAATTAAGAAATGAAATAGATCGCATAAAGTACGTCATGTATATCCATACCTTTTTTATAGAACCCTTTCTTATTTACACAAAACATTAGCTGAAGATCGTCTTTATCAAATTCGATATTTTCATATAAAATCAGTAATAGTATTATACTAAGCTTCTACGCGGACTCTTATGTAATAAATCAAAATTTTTGAAGTATTCGATTCCCAGTTGACCTAATTTGTAAGATTGTGAAAGTATAACGGGGAACGTCTTTTTCTTTTGTTTGTTATTTAGAATTCTTCCACTTTCGGTCCTCGTGCAAAATTTGTCTGAGCCTGTTGACTTTGAAGACATCTCTAATAAAATGGTAAGTTCTCCCAATTATGTACTATTGTTCCCAGTAAACTGCGAAACGACCGTTTTTTTAGGCGGTTTGTCAGTGACAGTTTTGTCAATTAAGAAGGACATATTTGTGTACCTCGTGATCACAATTCGCTGCAAGCGGCGTGTGAAAAACTGCAAGTTTTCAGTTTGACAGTTGTTTGACAGTTCTGACAGTTAAATGGTTTCTAATTTTATTGTCCAATCAGGTGCGTAGTTTTGATTTAAAATTCAAAACTACGCATCTGATTGGACAATAAAATTAGAAACTTATTTAACTGTCAGAATTGTCATACTGAAACTTGCAGTTTTTCACACGCCGCTTGCAACGAATTGTGATCACGAGGTATCACAAATATGTCCTTCGTAAAAACGGTCGTTTCGCAGTTTACTGGGAACAATAGTATCAAACTTTAAAGGATTAAAAATATTTTCTGTGACCGCAAGGAAACATGGAAACGTTTTCTGTTAGTTATCGATATTAGTTTAATCTTGCTGGACTTTGTGTATAGATAGGTTTACTGTTACCTAACATTAGGTTAGATGGCTACACTGTTGAGCTACTTGAACAAGGGGCAAGCCCATGAAGGCGCATTGACGTTTTATCTGATGAACTGTGTTTAGTTCATTTGGTTGTTTTTATATTCTTACTGCTCACCCAGAAATTCTTGCACCAGTGGTCCCATGTCCACGAAGTCCAGTACGAAAGGATTCCGTGCATAGATATCTTATATACACTAGATAGCGCATCTCTTTTAGAAAAATTGAAGCTAAGAATATTCCAGCGGTTACCCCCATTTGAATAGATGGCGGCCATGTTGGTCGTTCCCACTTGCTAATAAACGCTTAAAAACAACAATAACTTTCATCATTTGAATAGTTTGAAAACGTATTTGGAATAGGGTTAACTTAATGTTTAAGTTCCTTGTTTGAGATATAGAAAACATACGAATCTTCTCATTTCACGGGAACGACCTGGGACTGCAATCACGGCTTCAATTTTTGAACTGCAGAATAATTAGATGCACTATCTAGTGTATATATAAGATATCTATGATTCCGTGTCAGTCAATAGTGTTAATTGAACCGATATTTTTACTTGTTTTTAGCCCTATTTGATCACAGAATATACCTTTGTTTATAATTTTAACGTAATCTATTTTTACGACAATTTTTGTGTACTGTACACATTCGTCCTCGGTAAAATAAATTTTTCAATTGTTTTTCAGTTGCCTTCCCGCACACCACATCAGTGCGAGGTGTTTTGGTTTAACGAACTTCATCCACTTCTAAATAAAGAAAAATGGACAAAAGAAGAGGATAAATTATTACTGAAATTAGCAGAAGAGAACAGCACTGGTGGAAACTGGGACGAAATCGCTTGTGAACTGAAGGTAAAACAGGCTCAAGAGGCCCGTACAGTTCTTGAAAAATATTCTTCTTCGGTCTCAGCAGCGTCCCTTGACCTTCTGTCTCAGACCTCGGGAAATATTTTCTAAAGTAAAAAGGGAGAGAAACATGGTAACTAGTGTGTTGCTATGACAACCATAGAAACATTCCAAAATGTTTGCTTAGGTGCACTGACTAACTGTACCAAATTTCAGTTAATTTCGTTGAATCACTTCTGCGATATTAGTATTACACAAAAAATACAAAATGCCTGATAACTTAGGAACTATGCAGACGAGCTGTGAATAAATTGTTAAGGCCATTCTTCCAGCATCTTTTTTAAGGTGCTTTCAAGTGAACCATAAATACTGGGGAGAAAATTTCGTATCATGTGCACTTTAACGTTTTTAGAGCAACAGATCAGCAGCTCAATGTCTACAAAGATATCAGAGGAGCTTAAATAAGAACTTTTTAAAAAGGTAACTTTTAATATTCCTGATTCCATATCGAAATGTATTCTGAAATATTCTGTTATGACTTATTGTAATTGTCATCATTCGCGGGTAAAAAAATGTGGATTGCTTGACGTTCCCAGTTGCGGACAGTTTGCGAATATTAGAGATGCGAATATACCTTGTCAATACCCTGTTATACAAACTTTTTGGCTTAAATATAGCATTGTACTGATAACCCGTTACGTTCAGACCTTGCATGGCATCATCGCTGCCATTTTAACGGTGGCAATCACGCGATCATTTGAGTATGGATATTCGGCTGTCTGTCGTGAAATGTATCTCATTCCAAACTTGGGACTCTTCGCATGGATAATATATATGTCCATTGACAGCTAGTACGTCTTTACCTCGCTTCCGCATATTTACGTACAAATGTTGTTTTCAATTTTTTGCTTTGATTCATGTAACCTGCATGAGTGTGTTATCGTTTGATCGCTTTATTAAATTCTTTAGAAAATTATCCGTTTTTCGTATTTCTGTTTTGCCATGCATCCACAGCGGCTACATGACGGCGAAGGCTAAAACCCCCGATGAAATACATAATATTTTACGTCTTGTATACAACGTCTACATTTCAAACCGCGAGTGGCAGAGTGCGATAATTCAAGATATTTATAGTCGTACCTGACTGGTACGCCAATGATTATTGCCGCTTAATTGCGCTAGTATAAAAACTCAGTGCGCAATGTGTACTTGTATAATCTTTAAAATAAAGTATACATAAAGCATATAGGTTCTGAAACGCAGATATAGCAACAGTTCTTATGTGGTACGTGGCTGAAAACAACGAAGTTCTAGACCGTAATATTAGAGAGCTTTAGATTTTAGTACGACCAAAGCCCCGTTTATACTACGCTCGATTTTTGGTACCGTACCACTTTTTTGGTTCTTGGACTACCTAAATAGGCAGTCCAAGAACCAAAAAGTAGTACGGGTACCAATTTTATCCGTGCCGTACCAAAAATTGAGCGAAGTGTAAACGGGGCTTAAGATTCATTGTTCACACATGCATGCTCGCCATCTTCTGCTGGAAAATGTCCGCGGCAGCACCACAGGAAATTTTTGACATCTTATATACTGGAATGCCATATAATTTACTTATTGTTTAAAAATTCCAAAAGTCGAGATTTTCTTGTGCCGAGATTGAAGTCTATCACACCTTGCGGCACCATATACGTTCTCTGAATCTACCTATACTGTGTGCAGGAAGTTTTATATTTCAATTACACAGGAAATTTTTTTACACAGCAGATTTTGCTGCCAGGAATAGAAATCTACTTGTATATCATTATGCGCGCGCCATAATCCCGTACTAGAATGAGTTTGCTTTGGCCGTCGTCGTTTCGTTAACCTTCTACTGTACATCGTATGGATCCTATATTAACATGCAGACGAGGTCCCCCCCCCCTTCTCTTAAAAAGTTACCAAGGTGGATATGTTCCTCATTTCCCGATATATCGTATACTTGCACGACAGACCTGGTAGGTAAATAACATGTTTTACATTTATGGATTTCAGCAAGTGGGAACCGGAAGACGATGAGAAGTTACTAAAAGCTGTTAGAATCTGCGGAATTGGGCCTTGGGAGAAAGGTATTTTGCAGTATTTCTTTCTTTAGAAATAACCATTACTTTCTAATATTCACGAAAGTAGAAGCTGAAATGAGAATTTGAATGTTCATATCAAATTACAAGTTTTGCTTCATCTCTAAAAATAGTTTATAGTCGTAGTTGACATGTATATACTGTGCGTGGTTTTAGAGTTGCTCCACCTCTTTCGAATTGTCTTCGGTTTTGATCACTATACCTTTAATATAGAGTTTGTCCAGTGTTGTGAGGTCAGTTTCGTTTTTAATTAGGTCTATGTCAAGTCTATTATAGACCCTATAAAAAATAAAGCCAATTCAAGCGAAACTGTGGACCAAGTCTAAGCTTTCAGCAGAGGCGTATAAAATGACCCTAAGCCCACACAATCCCAATACGTTATTCGATGCAAATAGTGAGCTTAAGCAAGTTTGACAACACGAACGACATGAGTAACGTCAGAAGACTGGGTCAAGGGCTGTGATTGGTGAAAAACGTCAAGTTTACTTCCGGTCGACGTCCGTGTTGTTAAAAACGTCACTTGCTCAAGCTCACTAATATCTTGCTGGGTACGGGTGGAGTGTTTACATAAGCATCTTGGCATTAAAAGCTGCCTTTCTGTCAAATATCAATGAATTGACAAAACATGATGGCAGTGATGTGCTGTAGCCTGACTCTAACACAGCCCCTCAAATTTGCTTCGAAAAAAATTAAGATCATGTATGTGTAAATTTGCAGGCGCATGCCTATTGAAACAATAGGACGCAAAGGCCCATGGGAATGTTTGATGCATTAATGACAACGCTTGATGCATTCCCATCATTCAAAGTGGGATGAGCAACTGGGGAGGAGTCAGCTGGGATTACTAATCAAGGATTCAAGGGGGCAAAAAAATCCCAGGAGGGGCCGAAGCTATTTTACCATTTGCTAGTTCGAACATACTCAATCTTGTTCCCCGAGCATGCCCGTTCGCAGGTTAAGGGTGGGCATAGCTCTGGAGAAATCGAATTGATTCAGGCCTGTGATTGGCTAATTCGGCAGATAGTACGTTGGATTTCCAACGTGAGTTCTACGCTTGACAATTATTGCAAAATATAAACAAAGTATTTGGAATTTCTCGTCGAAAATTTGCTACTTTTTTACACTGAAATCGATTGAAAACAACTAGAAATTCTGCGAAAGCTTCGGATATGCGAAAGCTTCGGATTGATACGGATACAACTACCTGAAAAATACAAGGAGACCTTCGACGTTTCGAGCGAAGGCGCTTCGACTTGTGCTGTTAATGTTTGTATATATAGTACTTGACCTTTTATATTGTCGTACTTAACACTACGTATACCATAAATTCTGACAGGAGAGTTCAATGTAAATTTTAAAGCATAAGAATCTATAATACTCATTCTTGAGGAGATTTATCAGTAAAGGTGAAGTACGATGTATATAAACACTAACAGTACAAGTGACAAGTCGAAGCGCCTTCGCTCGAAATGTCGAAGTTCTCCTTGTATTTTTCAGGTAGTTGTATCCCTATCAATCCGAAGCTTTCGTACATATTTCCTCATAATTTTTAGTTGTTTTCAATCCGATTTCAGTGTAAAAAGTATCCAATTTTCGACGAGAAATTCTAAATACTTATTTATATTTTGCAACAATTGCTGAGTATGCGTAGAACTCACGTTGGAAATTCAACGTGAATCAATTCGATTTCTCCAGAGCTATACCCACCCTTAACCTGCGAACGGGCATGCTCGGGGAACGAGATTGGAACATACTTTGTTAATTATTTGAAGTGTATTTGTCTTTGAACTACTGCATGGGCTAGCCTTGAAGTTGTAGGGAGTCCAGTGGTATGGTCCCACAGGATACTTTTAAAATTTAGAGTCGGTAGATTGTCATTTTCAGCATTTTTGGGGGCTATTCTATAAAGTTGGTGATTTTGAATAATCTTTTAACATGTAACAACTGTTCAATCACAAACCAATCCAAAACGTTTAAAACGTAGCAAGATTTTAATTACATTTATACAATAAATGAAAATATGATGTACATGCTTTGTATTGATCAGAATTTTGACACTTCACCCAGTATCAAATATGAAAATTCCATTACGCTAACGTAGAAGTACTACAAAATTTATTGGGGTGAGCAACATGGGTTGACGCCTTTAGAATGCATGCAAAACACATTTCAACCAAGCCAAATAACTTACGTAGATATTTCGCCTATACGTCATAGACGGATTTTCTGGGGGGTGCGCACCCCCCCAAAATAAATTTTTCCTCAGAAAGTTTTACTACCCCACCTAGAGAATTTGATTATCCGTCGATGCTACATGTAATTTTTTTTATTGCAAGTAAATATTATATTTCCTCTAGTATCTAGTTTCCTAGATGGTCGTACTGGTTCTCAGTGCATGCATCGTTATAGTAAATCTGTCGATCCTGAGATCAAGAAAGGGAGGTGGAATGAGGAAGAAGACGATGTAAGTAGAAAATCTGAATGATAGTGTAAGTGTTATTGACAATCAACGATATTGTTTTTTCATTACCATGCACTGAGTTATATAGCATTTTACTCCAAGACAAAGGCGACTATATAGGCCCTATTAAAGGAATACCGAATGGTTTTCCGTGCAGGATTGCGTGATGGATGTCGCGAGACTTTCGGAAAGCGTAAAAATACTCGAGCCGCAGGCGAGTGTATTTTTACGCTTTCCAAAAGTTGAGCAACATCCCAAATGCATGGATCACGCTAACCTGCTTGGAAAACCATTTGGTAATTGTTTTATAAAATAACTATAGTGAAACAATGACATTTTGAGAATCCTGCGAAAATCCTCGTGCAGGATAGCCTGATCCTGCACGGCTATTGACCAATCAAATTGCGTGTTTCACTGTAGTTATTATATAATGTGTATTCTTTTGAGCATTCTAGTACGCCGTACTGTAGTTGTCCAAACTGCTACGTTATTTACATGATTTTCGCGGCCATAATCAGGATATATTTACGTCGATGCATGAAAGTCGCATGGATTATGAAACAGTTAATTCCTCCCTATTTTTTTCAGCTGGTACGTAAGGGAGTAGAGTTGTATGGAACCAACTGGGTAAAATTTAAAACTTTGCTACCTAGAAGGACAGATGCTCAAGTCCGGGAAAGGTTAGTGCTTTCAGTCTAGTCACTGCATCGTTATAGTAAATCTGTCGATCATATTGATAGGAGGTCATATTTTTACCTCGACTTGTGAGTGTTTGCATGTATAATTTAGGCATAGTACTTTACTTAATTTCTTGGCGTGGGAATGCAGGGCCCTGTAGTTTTATTATATAGTCGTACTCTGCATGTAGCAAAGGAATTTTTAAATATACTTAAACTCGTCTAATTTCTTAATTTCACGGTAAAACCTGCATTGATAAAGAAGAATTTTTTGTGTATGAAAATATTAATTTTTATCCTTGAATAATTAATGAAAAATAAAACTTTTTATATGTATTGTTCACAGAATGTGCTGCTGCATGGTATATAGAGGGTTTTAGCTCATTTCATGCCATTGCAATTTCCCCAATCTTTGAAGACAAACATTTCAGCGAGAAAAGATTAGAGTAAACGCATTCTATTTCAATTATTTGTATAATACGAGATATATGTTAATTAATTAACTCTGCAAGTACGTTTCTCGATGTGTTTTCAGATGGCAAGATGTTCTTGATCCTAGACTTCGCAAAGACGCTTGGACAGAGGAAGAAGATGCGATATTACTTAAAGTCGTGGAAGAACAGAGCGTTGGTGAGTTAAACTCGCACACTGAGATTCGCCGAGCAGCGGAATGTGTTCCTCAGATTTTGTTTACCACATATTTTTTTCAAATAATACAAATTATCATACTTCACTTCTCAAACTAAGACTCAAAGAGCTTTAAAGCTTTTGTTATGTTTGCGTTGAAAAGATTGGGAGCCTTGCTTATCTTGGTCGAAAAATTTTGAATATGCTTATGTTAGTCCGGAAAATTTTTTTTGACTATGCTTTATATTAGACATGTTAGTCTGGAAAATGTTTTTGACTATGCTTATGTTAGTCGGGAAATTTTTTTTACCTCCCCCCGCCCTCCCCCCGTCGATAACATTTTCGGGAAAAATTTGTACAACTTTGTTAAAATGCTGAAAATGTTGGTCAAAACATGACGACACCCCTCCCTCCCCAATGTTGATGGCTTCGCGACGTCCATGCTGAAATCATCTGCTCTCTGCAGACTTGGGAGAGGCAGTACTTCAAAAATGACATGAAAAGAATAGTTAAATCACCACAAAAAGAAGTAGCCCAGAAACGTTCTCATGAAAAGGATAATTTAATCACCACAAAAAGAAGTAGCCTAGAAACGTTCTGAGCTCCAAATGGAATTCGAACGTACTACCATCCATGGTCTAAACTGATGCTCTAAACCACTGAGCTATTGGAGACTCTATCCCAGTCCTCATGTGAAATGAGTAAAAAGTCAACGCTCTGCTGAAAGTCGGGGTTTTCTCCGGGTACTCCGGTTTCCTCCCACAGGGAAAGTTGAGAGGGTGGGTTGGGGAAAAGGGCCCACAGCAATTGACCATTTGCGTAATAGACTAAATTTTGATCTCAACAGAAATTTCATCACAGCTTGAAAGAGCATCACAAAATTAGTAATATTCCAAAGTTTCGTTGCGAAATGTTGAAAAATGCGGAAAATATAGCCTTGCGAAGTTTGCAATTTTCAGTCATTTTAGATTACAAACGGGAAATTGACCGCCCCAAACCCTCTGAGGCTGTCAATTTCCCGTTTGTAATCTAAAATGACTGAAAATTGCAAACTTCGCAAGGCTATATTTTCCACATTTTACAACATTTCGCAACGAAACTTTGGAATATTACTAATTTTGTGATGCTCTTTCAAGCTGTGATGAAATTTTTGTCTAGACTTGTTTAGATCAAAATTTAGTCTATTACGCAAATGGTCAATTGGCATATGCTGTTGTGGTGACACTGCCCTAGTTGGCAGAGCTTAATAAATAAATGATTTGACCTACGATTTGACCTCCTAATATTGAATGCTTCCTGATTTCAGTAGTATGGATGGATGGATGGATGGCCGCCCACTCTTATATCGGTTCTGATGGTTTAACGTGACTGAGTGATGCCGTTATGGGTTTCAAAATGCATTCGTGCGTGATGCGGTCCGGAGGTCAAAACCCACATAAGACCCTTGCTCACCATACAGTCTCCAATTGTTCTGTGGTCAGAGCATCCGTCTAGCATCCGTCCACTTGGAGCTCTGAGCAACTTGTGGTGATTTTATTTCCTCATGCAACGTCGTTCCTATAATAAAAAATATTATCTATCTAATATAAAATTAAATTTAAAACACATTTTACAATAATCAACTCTAAATAAAAAAAGGTTTTAAAACTGTGACTCGTAGGAATGTTAAAAACAAACCGTTTCCAAAGTGCCCTATAAAAAGCACAAAGTTGTATGTCTTTCTATATGCAAGAACCGCTCCTAGGCGAATGATTGTATCAAATCAACATTTTTATGTTGTTTCTAGGATTGAGGAACTGGGCCACGATCGCAAGACATATGCCAGGGAGGACTGATAATAGATGTCGACGAAGATGGTTTATTTTAATGAAAAATGATCCAAAGGTAGTGTCCTGTTGCCCGCATTCGAAGGGTTGGTTCAAAATTTATGTTTACATGACGCTGAATTAGGATTCATTTTAGTTACTTTTAACCACTTTACAATCGAAGCCTGTACTTTTTTCATTGATTTTGTTTTAGAAAACAGGAAGTAACATGGCACGAATAGTTTGAGCCAATATTACATGTATAGAACCCCCGTGCAGTGCTTATATTATGTACTTAATGTATTTTTCTATATACATCATGTTATGTATGCAGCGAGTCAGCGACATTAATGGGAGCATGCCATATCTCCAGGTGATTTACATTAAACTGAAAGTTCGTAATCTTCAAGCAGTTTTTATTGGTCGAAATCTGGTTACAAAACACACAATTTTTGGTTAGCATTCATATTTGACTCACAGATGTTGCAAAGCAACATCTGTGGTAAAAGTCTTTGCGATTACTTAGTGGGGGGCAGTTAAACAATAGGAAATGACCAGCCTGCTTTGCGCGCACTGTTTGCCTGCGAATCGAGCCTTTCAGAACCGGAAATTGGGCTGGAGCACGCGTTCGTTCTTTACATTTGGCAAATGAAGCACGACAAATGGGCGAAATGGCAAAATGATTTGGAAAACAACTGCAAACTGCTCTAATTCTTTCTGTCACTTTCATTTGATCTTATATTTTACAGTAGAAAAATCTAAACAACTAAAGTAAATCATACATTTTGTCTTTTTTATTAATCCAATGTACGATATTCAAAACAAACGCTCCTAGAAACTTGTTCTTTGCATTTCACATACTTAATTCAGCCTCCCTCCCACGGGACAAAGTGAGTTAAGGTGTCACGTGACCAGCCTGAACCACGGTCTCTGCTGGAGCGTGTTAGGGAGGGAAGCGGAAGTAGAGAGCCTGGCTTGCGAGGTTGCTTTCTTCCCACATACCGAAGAGATTGTCGCGTTGATGTGTTTATCATGAATGCATTATATTAAATCTCGTACTCATTTATAATTAATGGTATGTAATATATACAGCATGAGCCGTCGTGTTTGTATAAGATATACAAACCTGAGCCGAAGGCAAGATTGGTGAAAACGTTTGTTATTCTTCAATCTTTGTGCCGGGAACGACATTTGGTAGAAAAATGAACTTATAAATCAGCAGGACTTTATATCAGATATACAAACTTCTTTGCGGCCATTATTTCCTTTCAATCCTTTGTGTTTTCATGAAGACCTAGCTTTACAACTGGATAAACCTCTGTTGACTGCATGGGAACTGTTGACTGCGTGTCTTCATCTCGATTTGACGAAACGTTTGAGTGTTAAGAAACGGTAAAAATAAGCACTTTAAGCGGCACTTTATTTGTTTTTGAGCAATGTCTTCCTTGGCAACTTCAGTGAATACATGTACATATGAAGCACTATATGTTTCAATATTCTAGCAAGTAATTTATTCACATTAGAATTAGTTTATTCACACTTCATGAAATTAATTTTTTGGAAAGTGCGAATTTACTAATTCCAAAAGTACAAATTTATTCAGGAACTCAAAATTTGTTTATTCTAAAACAAATTGCAAACTGAATTTTCGCCAAATACAAAGAATTTCCTAAATCCCTTTCTATTTGTAAAATTTCCAATCCTTTCAAAGATGCCTGAAAAGCTTATGCATCGCCAAGCCAAGAACAAACTTTAAGACAACATATCGGCCATTCCACCACCACAGTACTCCTAGCTATCAGAGATAACGTCTTTGGGTTCACACAAAACTTTAAACATTTAACCGCGTTGGATTCACGAATGAATACCTCATCTGGACCATATCTGAGAGGAAGGCGAAGGGGTCCAAAACTAACTACAGAGTCTTGCGTGTCGTCATATGTGTGACATCAACTTTGGCGTTTGAGGAGCTGCAGACGCGAATTAATAGCAAATTCCATCAGTATGCAGATGATACATACACTCTATACGCAGTGCAAGCCAGCGAATCTCCAAAGCAATCAATCTCCAAAGCAAAGAATCTCCTTGCCCAATCTGCAGGCAACCGTTACTGCTCAAAAACTTAGCAAAGGACACCAACCTGATATTAAATCTGATGAAAATCTAATGCTGCTGTAAACTCCGCAACTGTCCTCTTTTTACTTTCTTGCAAGGCATGTGTCAACCATTTAACGAAAGCTCAACCAAGCTACTAGTTTCCCATATCCACCAACACTTGAAGTGGGGGGACAATGCCAAGGTGGTGGCTTCGTCATGTTATGCCACACTAGCGACACTGAGAAAGCTCACGAATTAACATGCTTCTTTTTGACCAACACAAGATAATCACGTACTATACATGTTATATTCATTACAACGATCATTCAGCGCGATCAAGAGGCAACGGCAATTTTTGTTTTAGTTAGATGTTCTTCTCTAAGTGACACGATATTCCGTAAATTTTAACATATTGTAATGCTTATTGATTCTGACTTATTCACACACCGAATTGTTGCAATACACCCTCACAGAAAGTGCTTAGTTTTACATGTTGGCTACCAGGTGATCTCGTGTTCGTATTTTAGCCAATCAGCGCTCAGAAAGGGTTGTCCGAATAGAAATCCATTTTGATGTATTCAGTCAATTATATCTTTCGTTATTCTTTATGAAACTAGTTGAAATTTTGTAATTATGTTTGGTTATGAGAATTATAGCTCTGACAAAAATATGGAATCGAAATAAAGTATATTACAGGAGATATTCAGTTGTTTTAATCATAAAATGGATTTCTATTTGACAACTAGTGCCAGTACTTTTCCGCGTATCAAGATCATCTGGCCTATAGAGCCTTGTTTTCGTGATTGAGATATTTGGTTCATTAGAGCCCCTTATCTTGTTACAGGTGACACATTTATTAAACCATACAGTTATGTAAATATGAAAGATCTATTTATAATTTTGTAATCAGTAACAAGATAAAGGGCTGTTAAGAAGCCAGTATCTCAAACACGGAAACGAGGCTGTATGGCCGGGGCTAACTACTTTGTGTATTTGGTTTAGAAATAGTTCCGTAATACAATATTTTAAGATACTATATTTAGTGTTTTTTCTTTAGACAAAAGAGCACTTAAGTAAACAGAAGATTACAAAAGCCAAACTTGTAAACAATTTCTCTCGACGCCGTGCAGATAAACCAGATATTGGACCAGAAGTTAGTATAATCGTTATTATAGTATAACCGTTATTTGAGATATTCGAGTGCAGTCGGCCGTATTGACAGAAAAGTCCTAAAAATCATGGCCTAAAGTCTCTACACTACAATTCGTGCCAAACTAATAAGAAAGCTTAGAGCCTTTTTCTCCGAATATAATTCATTGTATTTTAGATGATTCTACTCTGAGTGGCACATACCGGGCAAGCTGAAAGGTTGCTTGACCGCTGTGGGAATCGAACCCGCATCCTTTGGCTTTTGCTAGTCCAATGCTCTACGAGGTCAAGTCGGTTCGATTAGTTGATGTTTTGGACCTTATAGTCTAATCGCTTCGATATCCAAGTAAATATATCTTACGATCTTAAAACTTCGTAATGTCAATGATACCCAAAATAATTTAGGTGAGTGAACACCAGATCATTTGAAAAGGCAATAAATTGCTAACGTTTGACCAATGGCATTAAATAAATTAAGATTTATGTGGCATATACGATTTGTACCTATAAACAATTTCACTAATGTTGCAAGTTATATAATGGCTTCCAAATTATTTACACCTGGCAATTAGCCTGCACTCAAAAGACTAGATGAAACAGCGTCAGTTAGCTGTTGGACTGCTGCAATTTTGATTCGATTAGCTAATTGTTTTGTTCATAAGATAAAAGTTTTCAACTGTCCATTTTTATTGCGTCTCCAGTTGTTTTTTCTCCCTCCCCATCAGAGTGTTGGGTTTGAGGGGTTGAAGGTCAGCCGGGTTATCAATATGTCTGTAAGATGATATACAGCATACATAAAAGTACAGCTGTATCATGATATACATCATAGATTCAAGAATGACCGTATATATGATATACATCATGCAAATGAAGAGAATGTATATGGAATTATACTGCCGGCGAACAACTAACTTGCGTATTCTTTTCTGTTTTAGGATTTTGAAATTCCTGATCTGTCTGAAACTGTAAGTTAATTTGTACTTGAAGCATAATTTAAATTGTATTTTTAGTGCCAGTACGCGTCGAAACACATATTAGTTAGTTAGTTAGATCAGGTGATCAGGTCTGCATCTTTATGATTAACCCGTGTCATCGACGTCTTTATTAATAAAAAGTACATGTTTGCTTAGGAAATCCTCTCCATTTGACTCCATCAGCAGCCATCTCCCTTCTGTTATCTACAGATCACTTTTATTTGTTCTCTTCTCGACATTATCAATAACTGTTTTCATTAGACTTTTCCTTTGTCTGCCTCTTGATCTTCTGTCATGTTTTCGCTACCAATCCAATTTGTTTCCCCATGACCATTCTGACCACATAACCATGCAAACGTTCATTCTTTTGGAACTTACTGTTTCACATATAGGACGTATTGGTGATTTCTCAAACAAATTTTCGTTTTTAACACGATAGAACCAACATATTCTTAGGATTCTTATAGACAATATTGATGAAACGTTTCAAGTCTTTGATGCATCTGTTTGTCGGTAGTGTATGGAATTGAACGCACATGCTGCCTTTCCAATTCGTTGTGAAATCTCGTTATCAATTGTGCGATAACTGGTGATACAACGCCCCACATAAGTAAACTGAATAACCTGTTTAACTTATTGTTAATGACATTAACATTCTTATGTTATATGCATTTATTTTCAACCCATGCAGTTTATCCACAACATTTGCTAATGAGATCCGGTGTCTCGTGCAAACTTTCTGGAGTAGTTTCGCGGGCTGCAATGTCAGTGGCATGGTCCAAATAATCAATTACTGAAATTTCAGATTGCCGCTAACAAAATCTTCTCTGAAGAATGTTTCCTTTAGATACAAGCTTTGGCTTGTTCAATCCCGCAATTAAGATAGACATTGAATATAAGAGGTCCTTGAGCATCTCCATGCCCAGTTCCACTCTTCTCTTGAAACCATCGACACATTTCACCTTATCTACACTGACAGTGCTTTCAAAAAAGTATTTGGAAACGTTAATATATTTCTGAGGAAGATTCAATAATGATCAAATACCTGATCCTTCGTCTGACAGATTCAAATGCTGGTTTAAACTCAGTAAACTTAATAAACCATCAAATAAATAAATTCCATCCAATGATCCCGAGATCCAATGTCCGCACATTCTATATCCTCTGCAATTTTCGCATCTCAGGTATTCTGCATGTGTAGTATAGCCAAATGTATAAACAAATAAATCGGTCGAGTATTCGAGCGATCATATTTTCAATTAATCAAACAGCCAATTAAGCAACCAAATATTCAACAACAATATTAACTTTGTTTAGGAGGAAAACGTGCCTGATACAGCAGCTAACGATGATACAGCAGCTAACGATGATACAGCAGCTGACAATGGTACTGCAGCTGACGATGGTACAGCAGCTGACGATGGTACAGCAGCTGACGATGGTACTGCAGCTGGAGATGGTACTACTCCTGTTGATGCCAAAACAACGGGAACAAACCAGAGCTCCACCCTTAAGTCACCAAAGAGAAAGGCGGGAAAGAAAAAACGTGGGAGAAAATCCAACACTGGTGGAACGCCGAAACGAAAACAGGTAATTGAATGCAATTATTATTATAGATATAAAGATAGCTTCCACATGAAATGAAAACCGAGTAAGGTAAACCGGGTGTCTAGATTCCGTGCTTTCGTCCTCGAAGTATTCTTGGTATTGAATGAGAGACTGTCCGCCGTCACAAATGTTGAGGAATGTTTTTCTAGAAGAGTTATTCGATATTTCATGTAATACGCTTGCTTCTAGACATTTCAAAAATTCTAAAGTTGACCACAAAGTCAGATAAAATATTTGGGCCAATAGTGCCCAATACCTCAGTAGACTTGCTCCAAGTCTCTCTTTGTGGACATCTATATATTGTACATCTATATTGTACGTTACATGACGTACCGCTGAGGGGGAGAGGAGGAAAGAGAGACTTGTAACATCTGGCAGCAGACATACTTCCGGCTGGTCAATTTCGACCAGCCGGAAGTAGATGGCCGCATTGACTTATCACGTGTTTAGGGGGGGAAGGCGACATCTGGACTTTCAGAGTTATTTGTTTAACATAAGTAATTTTGTATTCACGAGATTTCTTGTAGATTTCACATCACTTTTGACTGCGTGCATTTGGAATTTTGGGCATTATTTTTGCAATTTATTGTAAACAACGATTATAAGAAGAACGGATAAATTACAAATCAGCCATAATCGTCATAAACCTCGATGACCACCAGTGTTTTTGTGTTTGACAATTTGTATTTCATTAGATATTTATATGCAAGGTCAATAGTATATAAAACGGGTTATAATATAAAATGATCATTCTAATGAATGAATTGATAAAACGAATTATTTCTAATATGTACGGTCGCGTTTTTTACACGGCCACTACTGAAACGTTTAGCTTGATTGTTGAATAAATCGATGACTTGCTTAGTTGCTTTCTGTTTTGAGCTTAACCACCGTTTAAGCTAAACGGGCTTGATACAACTGGGCCCAGACTCGGCCCCAGATAAACATTTTTGTATTATCGAGATCGAAACTATAGTAAATTGGAAACCGTGTCAATAATAAAAAACGGACAATGAACTTATGAACATTAGAAAATTGTCACGCCCAAAATTTTTACAAATGTTTATTTTGTTACTATAGTTTCGATCTCGATAATACAAAAATGTTTATCTGGGGCCGAGTCTGGGCCCAGTAGTATCAAGCCCGTTTAGCTTAAACGGTGGTTAAGCTCAAAACAGAAAGCAACTAAGCAAGTCATCGATTTATTCAACAATCAAGCTAAACGTTTCAGTAGTGGCCGTGTAAAAAACGCGGCCGTACATATTAGAAATAATTCGTTTTATCTATTCATTCATTAGAATGATCATTTTATATTATAACCCGTTTTATATACTATTGACCTTGCATATAAATATCTAATGAAATACAAATTGTCAAACACAAAAACACTGGTGGTCATCGAGGTTTATGACGATTACGGCTGATTTGTAATTTATCCGTTCTTCTTATAATCGTTGTTTACAATAAATTGCGAAAATAATGCCCAAAATTCCAAATGCACGCAGTCAAAAGTGATGTGAAATCTACAAGAAATCTCGTGAATACAAAATTACTTATGTTAAACAAATAACTCTGAAAATCCAGATGTCGCCTTCCCCCCCTAAACACATGATAAGTCAATGCGGCCATCTACTTCCGGCTGGTCGAAATTGACCAGCCGGAAGTATGTCTGCTGCCAGATGTTACAAGTCTCTCTTTCCTCCTCTCCCCCTCAGCGGTACGTCATGTAACGTACAATATAGATGTACAATATATAGATGTCCACAAAGAGAGACTTGGAGCAAGTCTATACCAATACCTCGCAAGTACTACGCTCGCAATTTTAACCGACATTTTCCTGTGTGAACTTTATGCAGACTACAAGTCCCAAATCTCCCAAGACGTCAGATGTGTCAAGTCCAGAAAAACCACAAACCAAGAAACTTCGTGCAAAAGGCAAGAGGAAGAAGACTAGAAAAAACAAAGATCCCGTACGCACACCCACTACGCCATCACAAACAACGAAAGCGCCTTCAAAATCACCTGAGAAAGCACTTACAGAACCTCGTACGAAACCTAAATTGACAGCGCCCAGTCCAACCATCGTATCACAAGCCTCTTCCTTACCGAATGCCATGCCAATTTCATTATTACAACAATTTTCAGTACTCTTACAGGTACGTTCTAACGTCGTTTGCATCTAAGTATGAACATGACTGTTATTACAATTTACGAGGGTCTTCCACTAAATTATATTTGCCCAATCCTAAGACTGAATATCTCAAAAAACGTCTTGGTTATATAGAGGGGCAAAATTGTGCTCTCAGATGAATTAAGGAATAAAGAATCTCTTCCCACAACCTTTAATACAAGTATTGCGACACCTGGCCGGTTAATAATTGTCAATTAATTAATTAGTATTCTGATTGTTCGTCTTCTTTGTCTTAAATCTACTTATTACCTTATTTGTTTGTATTCATTGTAATGTTTGTAATTTTTTCTTAAAGCAGGCCTTAAAATATCGGTCGGTCACGGACATTGTCCGACCCATTCGTGAAATTGTCCGACGTAGAAAGAAAACCACCGGACATTCTGTCCGACCAAAGTGAAACTGAGGTTTATTGTTTGTCCGACCCGAGTGTATTTGTGTCCGACCGAACTGTAGCTTTGTCCGACGTAAATCAAAATGTACCCTAGCCCAGGACTAGAGGCTTGTATGTTAAATGGAAAATCAGAGTACTATTGTATAAAAGGTCAACTGGAAATGTTGTTTTAACGTAGTCGAGCGCGGGGCGGCGAGCGAAATGGTGAAGTGGAAAACGGGTTTAAGTTGTCGAAGTCTTTTTTAATACTGCTGTTCTGGAAAGCAAGTTAATTTTGGCTTGGAAATAAGTATGAAAGAAACAAATTATTTAATATCTTTACAACATTTACCGTTTATTCATTTGTGTCATTCAGACGGCTTATTTCCAAGTCAAAACTGAACTGAAGGTCATCGGACATATGTCCGACCCAAACTCAACGTCACCGGACATTTTGTCAGACGGCCCTGGAAAAGATATTTTAAGGCCTGCTTAAAGTTTAATGTAATATTCTCTACGCCCCTCTTGGAAATCAGTTTTTGCTGTATGGGTTAGCGTACAGTAGTCAAATAAAGTTTTAGTATAGGTAATCATGCGATGGCGAGTACAGTTAGGTAATCTCTAATTGTACGAGCAACATCGCATGATTACTTATTATTACCATGACAAAATTGGATAATTCTCAATGTCAACATCATATTCTCTCGCCAAAGTCAGTCCTCCCAGACTTTTAACCAAAATGTGGTGCTTTTGTTCGTATTTTCATTTAGTTCTTTTGCTTTAAGTTCCTCCTCTAGGGCAATTTAATTTGTGTTCAAAATACCTTTCCGCCATTTTGTTTGTTTTGGGAAAATTAGCAATTGTGCTGCATTACAATTAATGAAATAATTGTACTCCTCTCAACCAATCAGCACCCAGTAATTCTAGAAGTCATGCCAATAATAACCTACCTAATTGTCCAAATTTAGTGTACTCTTGTGTAGACTAAATTTAGTCTATAAATTTAGTGTACTCTCTCAAATTAAATTTTAATTTTTAAATTAGGGTTTTAGCTTTCGAATGACACCTTTCTTGTATCATTACAAGCACAATTCAAAATCACATTTTTCCACTTTTGTGCATAATTAAGCAGAACATGACAAAAGGAAAAGCAATTTAAAATTAATCACTGTGTGTCTTGCTAAATTTTTAAAAGTAAGCTAGTTTTAAATATACATGAATATCATTTCATTTTCAAATTAGAACATTTCTGTTCAAGGCATTTCATGTTGACGTATCTGGAGTGCTTAAGAAGGTTAACACGCAAGGAGGAGCAACGACCCCTCAACCAAACGCAAGTGCTACTGCTGTAACAACTTCCGTTACCCGACAGACGTCAGTGACTACCATCGCAGAAACACCATCACAAACACCTAACTGTACAACTGGTAGCGACAATGTGAGCAGCCGAGTATTTTCCAGTACTGGGAAAAACCCGTCAATTGCAGGTCAGATACATGGCTTAGACACTAATGCCAACAACCAAGCGCTCAACAGAATTACTGAAAAAGTGACAAACAACAAAACACTCACCACTACAATTCCGAATCATAACGCTCATGTTGTCAATACATTAGCACCTTCGTCAGCTAATATGATAAGGAGCAATGATAGCGATGTTTCAAATGGTACAACAAATAACATAACAGACACACCTGCAAGTAACACTTCTTTGTATCCTCGAGGAAAAATCACTGAGAAGGTAAGGACTGAGCAAGACAATAATGTAGGTGTTCAGCAAGTGGTAATTAGTGATTCCGATGGCACTGGTCACAGTGATGCAACAGAATTGAGTCCGTCCTCTCGCACTGAGAAAACATCAACAGGATCTAATGGTAATGCTAACACATTAAGCAAGTTAAGTGCTTCCATAGCTACAGACAAGGATTCTCAAAACGGGAATGCTCGACGCACAAGTCGTAAACGAAAACGTGATAGCACTAAGGCCAGCGACTTGATTGCTGAGAAAAGATTGAATGGTGAAGAAAGTAAAGATGATGCTGAGGGAACATGGGAAGGTCTGAAGGAAAAAACAGGTGGTGTTGTACTTTCGGATACACGGCATGGTCTAAATCATGATATTATTGTTTTGTCAAATTCTGTTTCCCATCAAGGACAGCATGGAGTAGGTATGGATGCTAATGAAACACTGGGAAGAGCATCCAAAAGGAAACGGGATAAACGTGGATCCACAATTAAGACAACGAGAGGAAGGAAAAGATCAAATCAGAGTGGAGGTGAGGGTCATATGCATGGAAATATGTCTTCGGGTGATATTGAACAAGTTGAAACATCATCACGCTATCCTAAGAGATCCAAACACGGACAGCGAAACGTAAATGGCAATACTCTTGTTGGTTTAACGGCGAATAAAATAATTGAAAACTCTGTTTCAGAACCTATTCCAGCATCAAATGAAAGGAATAATAGCTTCAGTCCAGGTAGTGCTTCAAACACTGGTATGGGAAACAACCCTTATCTTCACGTTAAGAGAGTAATCATGAATAGTGATATACGATTGCCTCAAGTACCGGCTATCCCGCTACTTCCTCCATCCTCCACCACATTAAGTGCATTTAAGAAAATGTTGACATTACGGAAGGATCTGGAATCGCAAGCTAACCACCTGAACGTCACCAACCATACTGCTAATCAGGCAGCCGACCAACCAGAGAATCAGAATGGACAGTCTTCAAACTCTCAGAATGCATCGATAACAACTTCGCTTCAAAATCCTTTGGCCGATCGTTTGGTGCTCGTGTCAAACACAAAGCAGACATCACACGAGGAGTTTCGCAATTCGATAGCATACCAACAACTTCTGAACAGGTTTAAGGGACTTTTCATGTGGCCTGGATTTTTATCGATTGTCAATCCAAGTTTTAAGAACAATGAAGGTCCAAATCAAACTACTCAGACGCCAAAAAAGAAAAGGCAAACATACAGACGACGAACTCGATAGCTATTAGTATTATATTTTTATAGGGCATAGGGTGGTATATCCATTATGTTATAATGTTAATGTCCATTATTTTTAATGGTCTGTTATGTAAAGGGTTTTCGAAATCCTAACTAAGAAAAAAAAGTAGAGTTTTTTTCACAAATCCAGAATTAGTCAAACTAATGGTTTCCGCCTGTTTTCTCCGCTTGATGCAGTTGTGATCATACAAATTTCGTTTTTTGTTTTTAAATTTGGCAAAATTCATAGAATAAATAATATTGATTAAAATGTCGAAGGCAAATAAGCAAACATAAACTCCTCAACAGAAGCGAAAATGAATTGAATTCAACGGAGTAAGAAAAACAAGCAATTCAATGTGTCCCAAGAAACAAAGGCTGCTTGCTCATTTTAAGAGAGATAATTGGAAAATTTAAGTAAAACAAATATAAAGGATGTATAAAAACATCAGTCCAACTTTGACATGTTCTCCTAATACGTTACTTATAAAATGGCTCCCTCGGATACTGCTCAAACTGCTCTACAGAGTCAGGATCGAAATTATTCTCATTTCAGATTCAAATTTAAGAATTTGAATAAAGATGCCCTAACGTATGGGTTATTTATCAAGGCTTGGTAAATAACGATGGTTAAAACATTTTACGATACTGAAAGTTTGCATACTGAACTTACGATGCCAAACGTTTTCCAAATAAGCAACCAGAACTTGGGCAAATTTTCAAAAATTAGAAGTACAGTTTCATGCACAGAGGTGTGTGCATGATAATGCGACCGGATCGAAACAAAAAGATATCATATACACCTAAAAACTGGATCTTATCAATGAACTTGTTTTCATTTGCACCCGCCATGCTACAACAGGCGAACGTAAAAACGAGGCCATTGAGGCAAGAGTGCAATATTAAACAATTTTAGTATGAACTCGATACTTAACGCATGCTAAAGTTGGATTGCCTTTTTTATACACCCTGCATGACCCTAATAGTCAAACGCAACTACGTCTCATGAAATAAGTTTCTGAATAAATGCTTTACTTTTATTTCATTTTTCCAACGTATATATTGTTCGTTTAGACTTTAGATGTAAAAGACCACGTTACACGAGGAATTTTCAACTTTCAACGCAATTTCTGACAGAAAACATAGAGCGATGTTATGTTAAAACAGTATCAACAGAAAATCATTTGACATGACCAGCTAGCTTTTCACTTTTCTGATATTCCCATCATCATTTAGTTTCTTTCATGTCTTTATGCGTAAGTGATATCTTCATGTTTTGCGTACGAACAGATGTTTGTTTGATCGTGACTTAATCACAACTCTATCTCTGATCATCTCTATAGCTCTAATCCTATAATTGTGCGCGAAACACGTTAATATAAATCTTTAATATAAGTCAAATTCTTTATTTTACTGTAAATACATAACATGACTCTGAGACAGAAGTTCATGTGTAGCATGGCCTTAAAATGCATGCATGTGGATTAAAATGTATTTGTGTACGTTTGCTATATTTGTATATAGTTCGTCTGCATGACAAAACTGATATGTCATCTACCGTTATTTTCGGACTGAAACCAAAATGCCAAAGACACGAATCTGATACAGCTAAATCAGTAACCCCGTAACTTTTTCTAGTTCAACACACCAATTCCCCTTGTCATAATAGCAGCGAACAACTGAAATATCATCCAGCTTCCTGCACTCATCTGCCAGCTCGTTTTCTTTAAAAACGTGGTAAAATCTCTGATATACCTTTGGCACCTTGTCTTTTCCTGCTGAGTTTAATCCCTGCTCATCTTGATCCACCAAGTGTTTGTCTGAAGCACAAGTTAATTCCTTGCTAGAATTAGTACAATTCTTTTGTCCACGATAATTCCACGGGATTAATAAATCTTGCTGCTCAAACACATCTCTGGATGCATTCACTTTCAGTTTCACTGAGTCGTCTCTGGAAGCAGCAGTGTTTCCGGTGCACTCCTGGGTAGATGTTTCTATTTCATTGCTGGATGTATTCAAAGAAGCAGAAAGTATTTCTGAGGTACAGTCTGCTTTTGATGTGTCAGTGACGCAGCTCGACATTCTGGAACATTTTGGTGTGTTGAGTGTATCAGTATCTTCATTATTATGGCTTACACGTTTTGTATCCGAATAAATGTTGTTTTGACAATCCAAATCATATACCCTATTGGACACTTTGGAACATAAGTCCTGCTTACTTACAACACCATTATTTATCGCTGATGTAACGACACCTGCAGAAGTTGTTTCAATATTTGAATTAGTAGGATAGCTTTTCCGTTCAGATGGTAAAGACACATGAAACTGATCCAAGTCTTGTTTCTCCACATGGTTTGCAGTGGAACACATCTTACTGTCAGTCTGAGCATATTTTCCCCAATGATCACGATTTTTCCTATTTTCTGCGTTCTTAAAGTCTTGTTCTAAGGCCCAGACAGAAATTAATATACGACCGCCAGGTCTGATAATCCGAGTAAGTTCTTTAATAGCGGCTAGGCGGCGAGCTGCTGTAGAAAGATGATGAATGACAGCGATACATATACACACATCAAAGCTATTGGATCTGAAATATAAACAAATTGCAAAATCGGTCAGGAACCAGTTAGATGAACCTCGGATAGTTTACAGTAAATCCAGTGATGATATAGTTAAATCCAGTTACAATGAAATAACAGAACCTTATATATTTTTAAAAGAGTTAACGTTTGAAACGTTGCAAGATGCAAGAACAATAATTATTGCCATATTTTCCACAGCCCAAACCTATTTACTTTCGTCTCACATACCAATAAATATGCGCTTCTCACGCAGGGCTAACGGATGGCTAAAATATGGTAGAGTTGAATTACCTGTACGGTAAAGATAAAATATCACAAACAATAACGTGATATCCACGTTCTCTGCAAATAGCAGCGAGGTTTTGACTGCGGTCTGATCCAAACATCAACAACTGATCATTAATACCAAGATATTTACCATTCCCACAGCCCACGTCAGCCACTATAGAACCAGGAGGTTGTTTTTTCAGGAATTCAGCAATTTTAGGCCAAGGGCTGTGACGGGTACCACTGAAGTGTTCAGCGATACTTTCATACACATTGTGAACATGTTCCTTTTCTAAATTCAAAGCATCTTCTTCTGACTGCGGTAGAGAGTTATCCACGCCTCCTCCACCCTTGGTCAACTGACGGCCATAATTTTGTGAGTCGCAGTTCGCAGTGTATTTACAATCGCAAGGAGTATGTCTGATTTTGCGGAACGTTAAGGATAACCTGACTTTCCGTGGAAGAAGTGTGACTGCATTGGATGGGTTAGAAGGATGCTGTGTCGTGGAATGCACACCTTCATCGTTGGGTGTTACTTCATCTTCGTTTACCACATCGTATTTCCGAGGAGTTATTCTGTGAGAAAAAAAAAACATTTATTATAGGTAGCGAGTTTTACGAATGGATTTTCTTATGCGAAAACTCACTTCGCAATATATATATAAGACAATGAATCAAGAAAGCGAAATAATTTTCTCACAAGTCAGAAGAAAGTTCAATCAAACAATGCATGTGATGACGTACGAACAAATTTACTCACGGCAGGAATTCGTATTCCCGCCTTTTGGTTTGACTTTAACTGGGCTTGCTTTATTTTATCGCTGTATTTCGGTTTTTATTGTTGTTTGAATGAATTGTAATTTCCAAGCGTGCCTATATGACTCTTTTATGAATTTATATAGCTTTTCTGGAGACAACGTTTTCAGAGATGTGAAGTTAAAATTGATGTACTAAAAACGTCGTGACTCGTGATGAAGACTATATCACGTATTTCAATGGAAGAATAATCTCAGTATATCTGCAAAATAGACAAATTTGTTCATGAATCATGGGAAGTGCTTTTGTACTGTATTTTTGCAGTTCACTCTGTTGTTAATTTGTTTTTACAAAAGTCAAAACCATAGATATCTTATATACACTAGATAGTGCATCTAATTATTCTGCAATTCAAAAATTGAAGCCGTGATCGCAGACTCAGGATATTCCCATGAAATGAGAAGACTCGTGTGTTTTCCATTTCTTAAACAGGGAACTTAAACATTAAGTAGTTAAACCTATTCCAAATACATTGTCAAACTATTCAAATGATGAAAGTTATTGTTGTTTTTTAAGCGTTTATTAGCGAGTGGGAAACGCCAACATGGCCGCCATCTATTCAAATGGGGGTAACCGCTGGAATATTCTTGGCTTCAATTTTACTAAAAGAGATGCGCTATCTAGTGTATATAAGATATATATGATCAACACTCACTAGCTCGTTGCATTCGGTCGTTGACTTTGAGAAAACAAATTAAGGCTTGCGCAATACGATCACGTCGGCACTTCTCTATATCAATCTCTCTATATAGGCAAAAATCTCTATATATAGGCTATGAGAAATTTGAAACCACGGACGCTGATTCTCGTTAGTCAGAAAAGGATTAAAAGCGTTTCGATGTGTCGAATGAAGATCCTTTATCAGTTAAGGTCAGTTTCAAATTATGCGTTTGCACGTATACGTGTATGCTCACAACCTCGTAGCTAGATATGTAGACATTCAAAAGAAATGCCAAGAGGTCGCACGGTGATAGCCAAGTGTTTTGATACATTAAGCAGAATATGTTGCCAAGATTTCAGAAGCGGTGGAAGGTTTCATGCCATAGATATTTATATACACTAGATAGCGCATCTCTTTTAGTAAAATTGAAGCCAAGAATATTCCAGCGGTTACCCCCATTTGAATAGATGGCGGCCATATTGGAGTTTCCCACTCGCTAATAAAAGCTTAAAAAACAATAACTTTCATCATTCGAATGGTTTGAAAATGTATTTGGAATAGGTTTAACTTAATGTTTAAGTTTCCTGTTTAAGAAATAGAAAACATACGAGTCTTCTCATTTCATGGGAATATCTGCAATCACGGCTTCAATTTTTGAATTGCAGAATAATTAGATGCACTATCAGGTGTATATAAGATATCTATGTTTCATACTCATGCTACTTACAAGGTGCATGTATTAGAATTTAGTTACGAATATCTCCTGGTAAAGTGCGCGATTATCTGTAAGTTTTTACTTGCATATGCATTAGTAAATTTGTAATCATGTAGAATGGCGTCCATTGTTTGGAGGTGCCCGTTGTTCAGAAGGTTTAAGTATTATCTCATACCTAGCGTATATTAGCGGCTGTGCTATTGGATACGAGGAGGTGCGTTCAATTTCTTATCCCATGTCTGTGTTAAAAGCGGCTTTCTGGTTGGTTCCGAGCAGGTGAGTTTTTTTAACTCACCAGCCGATAAAACTGCTTACGTTGCCGTCCGCGTCAATAACAATGGCGGACAAGATTCAGTCGATATATATACCTAAACTTTAAAGAACTTTTTTCCGTGACTATAAACCTACTGAAACTGAAGAAAAACCAAAGAAAAAAATGTAATAAAGGTAATCTAGACGTAGATAAAGAAGTATTAAGAGCCCAGTGATTGTTTGGCCGAGAAAATGTTGACAAAATATCGATGAATATATCGCAAATTAAAGAGCTAGCGTCACAAAACAGCATACGAAGATTACGTACAATGTGTATGGCATAATAACGAGTGGCTGGAAGTTTCCCGAATTCGCGTCGCTCGGTGCGTCCAATCCCAGATACGAGAAGGTGCGTTCAATCTCTTATCCCATACCTGTGTTAAAAGCGGCTTTCTGATTGGTTCCGAGCAGGTGAGTTTTTTTCGAACTCACCTGCTTTTCGCCGAACTCCCCGCGATAAAACTGCTTACCTTGCCATCCGCGTCAATAGCAATGGCAAGTAGGTTTGTTATAGAACTTATTATTAGCATGACAAAATTACTGGATGCTGATTGGTCGAGAGGAGTACAATTATTTCATTAATTGTACTGCAGTACAATTAATGATTTTTCCAAAACAAACAAAATGGCGGAAAGGTATTTTAAACACAAGCGTGAAATGAAATTGCCGTGAAGGAACTAGATGAAAATACGAACAAAAGCACCAAATTTTGCTTGAACAAAAGAACTAAATGAAAATACAAACAAAAGCACCAAATTTTGGTTGAAAGTGTGGCAGAACTGGGCTTTGGCGAGAGAATATGATGTTGACATTGAGAAGTATCCAATTTTGTCATGCTAATAATAAACAAGTAATCATGCGATGTTGCTCGTACAATTAGGGATTAATAATACTCGTGATCCTAATTGTACTCGCCATCGCACGATTACCTATACTAATCAGGGCCTGAACTTACTTCACGTCCATTGTATATGCAGGTGTGCGTTGTACAGGGTGTCAGCAGAGGTCCCGCTGTAATCACAAATTGTGCTGGCATTACATTATAACACTTACCCATGAGTCCAAGCATATCTACACTCCTCAGTCATTATGAGAACACTTCGTCTTGGTAGTAAAATAAAAACATGGCGTCCATCCGGATGACGGAAATCCATAGCGACCTGGAAAATATAGAATGACAGAATTACCATTTAATGTAGGTTTTCTACTATACCGTATAGTGGCATTAGTCACGTTCGTTCCCGCGTAGATCACAATTCTAAAAAATGCACATCCGTTGTTATCTTATACCCGATTTATACGAAACTGTCAAGCAGTCCCTCCAATACTGTAAAGGTAGGTATAGATCTAGGGTGTTTAACGCCTCCACGCCTTTGCTACCTTTCATGTTTCCTGCCGGGGCTTTGTATAATTCTATATCGAGTCTGGATCTAGAGCCTTTGGAGTGATAAAAACATAATATAGAACTTATGTTACTGTACCTTGGCACCAAGGCTAAGCGAAATGATACCATCTTCAAAGGCAGAATGAGTATCAACATGAGGAGGAATCCCTATAGACAAAAGAAAATTACATAAATAATATAATTTCCTCAAATCTCTGCTGCAATTTAATTAAATATCTGCGTTAAAGTATTTAACTGTTACTGTTAAAATATTTAAAATTTTACATCTAATTTTAATTTTATAGATTGAGAGTGTATCCACACTAATCCGTATTAATTTTTCTGTGTTGGTGTTGTGTACTCAGGTGAATAATATGTTTGCGATGTTACTCTGAGTGCATATCCAGACCGGGCGAGCTTGAAAAATATGCCCGGCCACGGTGGGATTCGAACCTACGACCTTTGGAATACTGGCCCAATGCTCTTCCAACTGAGCTACGCGGTCAGGACGGTTCGAGTAAGTGATATTTCGGAACCGTATCTAGTTCCTTCAATACCAAT
>CACRXK020002903.1:1018-39674 GCA_902702795.2 Paramuricea clavata | reverse complement strand
ATATATATATATATATATATATATATATATATATATATATATATATATATATATATATATATATATATATATATATATATATATAGATAGATAGATATAGATATAGATTATAGATTATAGATTATAGATTATAGATTATAGATTATAGATTATAGATTATAGATTATAGATTATAGATCATACATCATACATCATACATCATACATCATACATCATACATCATACATCATACATCATACATCATACATCATACATCATACATCATACATCATACATTATAGATATATCCGCATCCATGTTTCGCCGTTCAATGGCTCTATACGTGTATATTAATATTAATATATATTAGTCAAACCTGCAGGGCCGCTTAAAGGGGCAGTGTCACCGATTTTGATCTTCGCAAAACCTTGCACAAAACCTGAAAAGAATGGTTGTAAGTGCAGAGCATAAAACAATAACAAATACGAAAAGCATGTGCTGAAGTCTGGATGGTTGAGATTAGGCGAGGATTGAGATGGATTGTAAATGACATCTTGATTAATTGTTAGCGTACACTTTTTCAAGTTTAGGTCAATTTGTATGAAAACGTCGTCTTACATGCTGCAGTGTGGAAGTCCAAAGTTGTTTAATATGATATTTTAATATGATTATTGTCGTACATCGGAAAAACTGACCACTGCCTCAGAACAAGGATTAAAGAACACTCCTCCGACAAAAACTCAGAAGTTCACAAACATATATGTCATGTGAACACTTCCAATATTACCAGACCCTACTAAACCTACCCAACACACTACTTGCTCAATTTGATCCACATACCACAGAAGCCATCATATACCAAAACTGTGTTATTTTAGATAAATCTAGACATTGGTCATTATTGTTATATAAGGAGTCCTTACATATACATCGCCAAAAACGGAACTTAGTCACGGAAATAGAGCCTCCAAGGAACTTGTGATATTTAATTAGCACGTAATTTGATCCGCTTAACTTGTAAATATATATCTCAGTATTTTTCAATAGCGTCATTCCTGATGATGACTGAAACCTAGTCGAAACGTTGAATAAAATGTTAACTATTTTCGGAGTGTCTATTGTTTTGTTCCTTTTAAAATTTAATATGATAACTGAACTTATTTATAATGTTTATTTTCAAATTCGCAGGTCAGACTTTGAATAAAAGACATTTTCGGTCAAAAATCGGTGACACTCCCCCTTTAATACGGGTTTACCTCAAAAGGCCACTATAGTCTGTTTTATCTGTTAGGACTTAAGAATCATTTGAAATTTGAAAAAAATCCAAATTTGTTACAACCTGCATGTAATTCTTTACGGATGAAACACTTTATATAGTGACTTTTCGATTAGATACATTAATTTAACCTAAAATTTGTATATATGTTGTTGAAATTGACAGGCGGTCATGTTAGAGTCTGCGATAGCCGCTACGATTACCTGGCGGGATCAACCAAAGTTCAACTGGAACAATGTTACCAAAATTTAATTAACGAGTCGGGACGTTTGGAAGTGCATGATATCCGACCTGTTCAGAGACAGACAGGATCAGTCGGCTGTGGATTGTTTGCTATCGCCTTCGCGTACGAATTAGCAGTTGGACATCAGCCAGTACATCTGGTACGCTTTGACCAAAAGAAAATGAGGAGCCATCTTCTCTCCTGTTTTGAGAAGCGAGAACTGACCCACTTCCCTCAAGCACGTCGACAGCCAGCAACACAGCCAATTTACAACAAAGTTACAAGCGCGACCTTATGTGAATGTAAACTGCCAGAAAAATGTAACTGTGCACCAGGCTTTTAGCCAGGGTCCTAAAAGAGGGCGTCCAATTTTGGTACAACGATACATCTACAGTAAAGGGGGGAGGGGTTGAGAAAACGTTCCTCTGGAAAACCTTTGGAGTTTATGTTTACTTCATGTCAGTATTTGTTCCAAGCTTGTTCGAAATTTTTCAAACACACTTGGCTTTGTGAGTTTGTGCCGCTATGCTTCTTTACTTAACTACGACATTTTCATTCAGCCAGGTACACCATCAAATTGATCAAAATGTCAAATGTATAATAATAATGAGAATTGAAACTATGTCGTTTCAAATATATTAATATACTTAGGGAAATAATTGAAAATAATTTCCCTTTTCCCCCAGAATTTGGGCGTCCAAAGGCGTCCATTTTTGTTCTAGGGGCGTCCCAGCTAGGACGCCTGGACGCCCTTCTGGCTAAAAGCCTGCTGTGCACACAAAGCTTCTTTTTAATCTAATAATCTTTAATCTTTCAAGAGTTTCACATGAAATAGTATATACTAATTTACAATGTGAATTACATTTAGAATTCATAAGAAATCTAACTATAATATTTACAAGTAATCTTTAATTTAAAATTTTTTTCAATCCCATACTATTTTTAAATCGTTCTGTTCGATATCTAAAATTATACAGTTTTTCTCCATTTGGTCTAGTTTGTCTCTATCTTATCTGATTAACTGTTTCTGGCAATAAAGTATATGTAGTCTTTAATGTTTTAAGGAACTGAACTCAATAAACGACCCAATACTGATCTGGAGGACAAGGGATACGTAATACCTGCTCCAGAGAAACCACAGCACGGAACACCAGGTCAAAATGAAACCTGTGAAGAGCCCAAATTATCGTCAGAAAATCCTGTTTATACTGAGCTTGATGTGAACGGTAGAAATACAACGGAAGACAGTACCCATCAGAAACTAGTAAAGCAAGACTTATGAAACATCTTTCTTCTCGTCTTTCTTTAACAGATTCATGATAAAAAAATATTATTTTGACCAATAAATGCGGGAATAAGCTTTAACACGAAAACGAGGCTAAGGGCACAGAATAAAGATCAGTACCAGAAGGGCCACTCAGCGGTGCAACGTGTCACCATTTTTCTATGCAAAAATGTGCAATTGACTGGCCAGAAGGCGGGGCCTCCAGCCAATACAGCGCGTTTATTGGCCAGAAAATGTAATCGACTGGCTAGGAAGATGGCGGCCAGGGTGGCCCTTCTGTGTGCCTTATTCTGTGCTAAGGGGCAATGACCCATGCATGTGTTGAAGAAGGATGCTCTGCTTCTTTGTACGTATAGCCAGTGAAAAAACAACTTGAAATCTATTCCATTTAAGGGGGTCTTAAGTTTAAAACAATGTAGCTGTGACGGAATTACAGGAAAGGTCTATTCTCGTTTGATCCCCCGTTAATGCGACGTCAATGCAAATTTTAAATAAATTTGACAATTCTGAGAGAGCATGAGAGTTGGCAGTCACGTGACCTCGGTTAGCGCATGTTCTTAATGCTTTCCCAACACTATCATGTATTCTATTTAAGTTAAAACATAGTTGGAACACTCATCAGACCTTTATTTTGTTAATCTATGTGACTGTCAACTGAACTCTCATCCTCAGAAAAAGTTTTGAAAATAAACTAATGTAGTGAAACTTTTGATAACGTTTTCAATTTCCTTTCTCGGGAGAAATCAAACTCAACAGCAGAGGCGGTTCGCAGAAACTGTGCCGTCGAAATCCCTCGAATACGAAGGCAAATATAGCATGGGCACGTGTTGGCTGTGCAACTCGTTAGAATACTCAGTAGCAGTATAACTCATTATCTATGCATGTTAGTGAACATGTATTCATCAAGGGTGGGTTGACTACAAACTTTTTGTAGTTCGCTATAACTACAGCTACTTCAAAATATGTAGTCAGCTACAACTACTGCTACTTTTGAACAAAAGCAGTTCGCTACTGACTACAGCTACTGCTTAAAAAATGTAGCGAACTATTTCGCTATTTCGCTACTCAATATTTTTTAATTTTACTGTATTTGGAACATCTACTATAGCTCAGGCTGTAATGTAAACCTATAACAAATCGACTTACGAGTAAATAAGACGGCATGCACTTGCACAGTTTGAACAGTTGCACGGCATACTTTATTCGTGCAAATTGAGTATTGATTTTAAGCAAACTGTGTCTTAATAACATTCTATTCTATCAAGTTGCTAACAATTTTAAAAAGTAGCGAATAGCGATTTGCTGTTTGAAAAGTAGTCAACTACTTTGCTACTTTTAGGCAAAATGTAGTTCGCTATAACTACAGCTACTGTTTTAAAAAAGTAGTCAAAAACTACTGGCTACTTGAAAATTGTAGTTCGCTACAGTAGCGAACTACAACTACTTCGCTACTACCCACCCTTGGTATTCATAAATATGGTCCTTCACTGTTCACCGTCATGTGTTTATTGTATAAAAGCCCAACTAAGGCCAGTGTCAAACGTCGAACTTTTCATGTACCGAACCTAATGTTAATGAGCTAAGTTCTTTGTTTCACTTCGTTTGCATTAGGTTCGGCACATGAGAAGTTCGACGTTTGACCGTGGCCTAACAACGACTCAATAGCAATGTTTTAGGAAAGTTACCTATCCATGACTCAAACAATAGGGTAAATTGGAAATTGCTATTGGTGGTTTGGCAAAAATGGTATACACACCTGATGGAGAAGGACCATATTTATGAATAAACGTTGACTAACATAGATAATGAGTTATTGTTATTCTAATGAGTTTCACAGCCATCTTCCTTTCGATAAGCTATGGCTAGTCGCCAACTCAACATACTTCGTACTTTTCAGAAGCACCGTTGTCAGATTATTTGAATTGGATGCTGTTTTGTGTGTTCCGATAGTGGTTCTGTTAATGTTCATCATCTTACAGTAGACATGCAGGTAATTTATAAGATGTGTACAGATGAGCAATTCTACACGCGTAATAACGAACAACCTGTTCATGGACATGGTTGATATTGACAGGCTTGAACAAGGTTGATATTGACAGGCTTGAACAAGGTTGATATTGACAGGCTTCAACAAGGTTGATATTGACAGGCTTGAACAAGGTTGTGCTGAACCCTAAGAACAAGTTGTCAACAATGTTGTCACAACATTGTCATTGTTACGACTGAACATGCTGTAACAACATTGTTGACAACTTGTTCTGCATGAAGGTGCAGCACAATCTTGTTCATGCCTGTCGATATCAACCGGGAACAGATTGTTCGTTTTTACGTGTGTATAGAGGATCAATTAGACTTTTCGTCATCTAAAATACTGGATTGTCATATAATTTTCTTATAATTGTTTACAAAAGCGTTTTGCAAGTTGAGATTGTCTTTTGCCGAGATTAAAGCTTATTAAAATGTGCGGCACCATGTGCATTCTCTGAAGTCTACATATACAGGAAGTTCAATATTTGACATATACACAGCCACAGGAAATTTTGAGGATACCTATTTACCGAGCCAAGGATTCGAGCTCGGAATCGAGCTCGGATTCGAGCTCGGAATTCGAGCTTGGAATTCGAGCTCGGATTCTATAGTAAGGTTAAGCTTGTTAAAAAAGATTTTATGCGGAATTCTTTGTTTGGCGTTAGTATATGAAGAGCAATATGGCGAAGCAGCAAGTTGCTTACAATCAAAATCTCACCAGCAGAATTATGCAGAACACTAGATGATATTAAATTAGGGAAAGCTGCAGGACTCGACAAAATCACAAACAAACTGTTAAAGGCTGCAGGCTATACCATATGTGAAACCTTGCTTTATATTTTTAACTTGATCCTAGACGTTGGTGTACTTCCAGACGACTTAAAACAGGCTAAGGTTACGCCTATCTATAAGGAAGGGGACAAAAATGAATGCGGAAATTACAGACCTATATCTGTCATACCGGCAATTTCAAAAATGTTAGAGAAAATAGTTTATAACCAACTCCTCAATTTTCTGAATGACAACAAAATAATCACAAAACGTCAATCTGGCTTCCGTAAATATCACTCTACTGAAACTGCTCTCTTGCAAACAACCAATAAATATTTAATGAATATGGATAGAGGCTTAATAAACGGTGTCTTGTTTCTTGATCTCAAAAAGGCATTCGATACAGTCGACCACAAAATCCTTCTTGCTAAACTCGAACTATATGGAGTTCAAGGTGTAGCCCTTAACTTCTTCAAATCGTACTTAATTAACCAACAGGAGTCAATTATGTACAGTCCAAGGTACAAATTCCCAACTGAAAAAGATAAGGTGCGGAGTCCCACAGGGATCAAACTTAGGACCGTTATTATTCTCATTGTATATAAACGATCTTCCTAACTGTCTCGAACAAACAGAGGCATCTATGTTTGCAGATGACACAAATATATAAAGCATTGGTAATTCACCTGCGGACATAGAAGTGAAACTAAACAATGACTTGTATAACGTCAATAACTGGTTAATAGCAAACAAGCTTACTTTAAACTTAAAAAAAACTGAATTTATGCTAATAGCCTCTAAACGAAAATTGAAACATTTCTCTTATGACCCATGTATACTGATTGGTAATCATAACATCAAACAGGTAACCAATAAAAAAGTACTGGGAATTACGTTAGACGATGAACTGAGATGGCATAAACACAATGATCTTCAATGCAAAAAACTATCCAAGAGCATTGCCTTATTAAGACGAGCCAAACGATTTGTCAACCAAAACGTCTTAATTAACATGTACAACTCACTAGTCTTACCTCACTTTACTTATTGCTCCAACGTGTGGAATGACGGCAGTCGTACACATACAGACAAGCTTTTAAAAATGCAGAAACGAGCGGCTAGAATTATCACAGGGTCAACTTACGAAGTAAGATCTACCTCCTCCGCAGGCCTTTCGGTGCGGGCGGGAATAATTTGCGGGCGTGAAATTTGAGATCAGGGAAGAACGGAAGGCGACGAAAGGCCTGCTGAATAATAGTCGGTTCCTGGGTAGCCTGCTCACAGGCTCTATTATATAGAGCCTGCGACTTTTATTGATATTTTGTCAATACGCCCCCTTTGAGATAATTGAATATCCGGTAAATAGTAGCCAATCAAAGCAAGTTTTGTTAATTAGATTACCAGAGGTTATTAACAACAACAAACAGTTTCTCGCGCAATTTTACGTCTGTATCTTTCACTAGGATTCCAAGGTCTAAACTTTAATCTAAAATAATTCATGGTCGTTTTTTCCCTAAAGTGTTCTAATATTTAAAACATAGTCCCGTTTGTATATTGCTGTCTTGTTCGTACATTGCCGTTTTAAATTATGTAACTATACTACAGAGACGTAAAATTTTTACTCTGTTTATAGTTAATGTATTTTATATATTGATATCCAAAATATAACTGTAAGATTTAAGGAAACGTATTTAGGTTTTGAACAAAGTAACAAACACTATTTATTAAAAGTGTCGAACAATAGCAGGCTAAAAAACATTAATCATTATTGCGGAAGTCTGTCATTTGCTCAATAATACAATTAACTCAATAGACAATAGACAATTTGAAAACCCGTGGCCGTGGCATCGATTCTGCCGTGTTTAATAACTACATTTTTTTGTAAAAAGCTCTTGTTGTAATAATATATGTCACTAGTTGAGACTCCCAAAAATAAAGTCACAAAGAGAGAGAGGACTTCGGTCAAAGAACACGCAAACGACTATTGCAAAATTTCCAGGTGTAAATTCAAATTGGCCAGGTGTTCTAAGAACAACTTTCCTCGACGGCGTCTGTTTTAATAATTTGCCCATTGTCTTGACTTATTCAAGACCAGATTGTTTTAATAGGCAGAAAGCCTTGGGTTGACAGGGAAGTATTTGGGAGAAATGTTCGGAGGCATTTGACAATCAACTGCTTTATACTAGCTGATTCACTGCCTGTGTCTCAACGAACGTCTCGCTGGGCTAACCCTTAAGTTGTTCAACGTTTGAAACCGCAAGTGATGCAAACGCGGTTAGATAAATTGTCAGCCTGAACTAGACTTATTTTACTCTCTCTGCAAAGATCAGCAAGGCATACGTCGAAGTTTTCCCTTGTACTTCTTTGGAAAAGGTTTATTATAGCTGACGAAGACAAAGTATCGGTATATTACATGTAAACTTT
The DNA here is from genome assembly GCA_902702795.2 of Paramuricea clavata. Classification (NCBI taxonomy): domain Eukaryota; kingdom Metazoa; phylum Cnidaria; class Anthozoa; order Malacalcyonacea; family Plexauridae; genus Paramuricea; species Paramuricea clavata. Next base: position 31,688 of record CACRXK020002903.1, on the reverse strand, counting down.
TATCAAATCCCGTTGGAAGTACAGTTAATATTGCTAACCTTCGCTCATCCTTCAACGTTAATTTAAATTGAAAGTTTCAAATACATTCAGTTACTTCTTCGAAGAGATAAACAAAGTCATGGTTTTATACGCCACTGATTGAATGCCAGCTTTAAAATTACATTGCGAAATGTCGTACGAGTTAAATATTTGCACGATATTAACTCATGGGGCACTTCTGACCAATGGGAATTTTGCGTACGCTCCGTACGCATAAATCGACTTTTTACTAATAAAGGTCGCAGGCCGTTCCTCCCATGCAGCCTCTGCCTGACAACGGCCTGCGAGCAGGCTAGTTCCTGGGCAGAAGTGACGTTTCCCGGGTATCGGTTTTTAATCCTTAAAAATCTTCGTGAAATATGAACCATCCTATCCCAAAACTATTGTCCCGTGTATGGTAGAGTATTTGTGATACTTCAGGGCAGTCATGGCCGAAAGCAGCGACGAACAGAGGGAAAAATCGAGGATTTCGACGATGTTGACGTTCTTAATAATATGTCATTCTGTGAAATGGAAATATGTATGTATTTTACCTGATTAAATATCATGTAGATCATTGACGCGTTTTATAATGCAATTCATAACAAGCAGTCGTAACACAATGATATCGATCGCTATGAACAGGACACGCTTGAATAACGCCATATGTTGACAATTGATATGTTGTGCTCATCGTTCGACGGCAGCGATGTGGATACTCTCAATATATCGTTTTCTGAAATGGACTTGGTATGTAGATTTTTGTGGTAATGGAGATTCTACATGCAGACATTGTGTCATTATACTCAAAAGACAAAGAACAAGCGAACAATGAGACGCTATATTACTTCTATTTACATTGTAAATGTATATTTTTAATATGCAAATATAATTTCACCATATTTATCTTTCAAATTGTGCTTTTAATGTTTCATGCAGACTGATATTTGAATCTTATCTAAAGTATTTGAAATGGCTTATCATAGGCTTAGTCGCAAAATATATAGAAAGCGGATAATATCGTTGATGTTGTATTTGCATTGGCATAATTTGTATAAACACTTTATATTAGACAGTCTCCATCGTCATAGAAAAGCGGCGGCTAGTTATAAGTACTTTTTAGTCTGCCAAGACCACTGGATGCTATTTCTAAATATTATTTAGATCTATTAGATCAGTGCTGGTATGTATATTGTATATTAAGTCATAATAGTAAAGTCAAAATGAAAATTTCGATTTATAGCATACGCCATCTTGAAAGCATTACTCGGCAGGCGCTCTCGCCTGCAACCCGCATTTTCCGAACCTGCCCGAAATGCTCCCTAAGCGCCTGCGGAGGAGGTAGAAGTAAGATCGAAAGATATATTTAATATCTTACACTGGGAACCAATTGAAACCACTCTTAAGAAAAGAGAAATGATAATGACATTTAAGGCCTTACAAGGACAACTGCCAGAATGTATGACCAACTTCTTTAAAATTTGCCTAAATGATATGTACCCATTAAGAAGTAATAACTGTAAACTTTATTTGGAGAAACCTAAACAGACTTCTTGAAGAATTCGTTTTCATATCGAGGTGCGGCATCATGGAACAATCTTCCAAATGATGTTACCAACAACTACAAAGTGCTCTCCATAAGTAACTTCAAAACTTTAATCAACAACTATTTCACCAATTTGGAGAGGAATAGTGTATGACAACCACTTGTGGGGCGGATTTTGATTCGAAGGAGTAATTTTTTGGGTCTGGGAGGGTTAACATAACATACTATTTCTAGTTATATATGTGAGTCATTCTAATTTATATATAGTATTCATTGCATGGGCTTTCTTTTTTACACAGTATATACAATAGATTTTTCGTATTTGTAAATATTCTAACGGCCCCTTGAAAAGCAGTTTAATCTGAAGGGCTACCGTTTTTAAATAAGATGAATAATAATAATAATAAAATGTTCGTTTGCCAGAGTCAGTACGCGGGAAGGGGGGTTGTGAAGGTCATATGCGCAAGCTCTAGTCAGAGCCCGTTGTCGAATACAAGATAAGAATTTAAACATTTGCTTAAATGATCACGGAGCACTGGGATAAGGTTAGACTTGCCACAAGTCGGCCTCGAACGAAACGCGAGTAGCGAGCGCGAGCGACGAAGTCGCTCGCGCGAGGCCGACTTGTCATACTTGCAGCGCGCCAAATTTTACTGACCTAAAAATGGGTCAGTAACGCTGATCTATATATATTGTGTATATTCATTTGTTGATGATCTCTTCAACCAATCAGAGAAGCGTGAAAGGGACATGTTGACGTATTTATGAACAGACTTCCGGAAACAAGGAATTTGCGCAGTATTTCGTGTTCTGCCTTTCAACACTGTGTCTGTGGTTTCTGTGTTTGCAATGGAGAATTCGGTTTCAAAGGGGATTGAAAAGGCACAGCAGTTTTCTGGCTATTTAGAGTTGAAAGAGTATCAACGGCAGACCATTGAAGCCTATCTATCTGGCAGAGATGTGTTCGTTTCGGCACAGACAGGATATGGGAAAAGCTTAACCTTTGAGTTAGCTCCGCATGCTTTCGAGTACTTGTCGGAAAATAACAAGTCGTTGGTTCTCGTCGTCGTTCCGTTGGTCTCGCTTATGAAAGACCAAGTTAGCCATTTGGTCAGACCAAGTTAGCAGTTTGGTCAATTTAGTTCCTATATTGGGGACGACTGCTTCGCAAAGCGAAGTGACAAATATGAAATATGACGCACATGCGATTAGATGATGCAATTAGAAAACTCAACCCCCTGTTAATTGATAGCCAATAACTTATTCACATTTTTTAGCGCGAAATGCAATTGAAAACCCTGCAAGTATGACAAGTCGACCTCGCGCGAGCGACTTCGTCGCTCGCGCTCGCTGCTTGCGTTTCGTTCAAGGTCGACTTGTGGCAAGTCTAGGATAAGGTCGAAGATTGGGATTATTCGAATCTGGGAAAAAAGAAGAACATAAGGAGTAGAAAAGTCAGTGACTAGAATAATACGTGCTGCACGCTTTTGCTGTCGAAGAATGCGAAGTAAAAGTGTTTTTGAGCAGTTTCCCCAAGTTACAGAGCATGTCAAAACATTGCATTTTAAAGCAAATTGTATGGATTTTTTAAAATAAAAGACCTTTTCGGGAGACCTATACTCTGCCTTGAATTACCCAGAGGGAGGGACCGTAGACTCGTATTTTCCGAAAAGCTAACGAACAATGCCGAGCCGCCAGCGAGAATGTGAAATGAGTATACGGCAATGGTATACGGTTCATTTGGTGTTCATGTTACATGAAGTACGAATAAAAAATCAAACAATGTTTATTATAAACTTTATATGGTTTCACATGGTTTCTCGACAATTTCAACAGACTATAAATTGTAAAATATGCATTTTAATGGGGATTTTACAATGAAATATGTTAAGCCTGGTTCACATTGATCGGCGATGTTCTACGATCCATTGTCTGTGAGCAACGAAGAAGAAAATGCACAAAACATTTTATGCATCAATGACCACCGACAATGGGCATCGCCGATGTTTACGATCAATGTGAACCAGGCTTTACAGTTAACAAGGTAAGATGGCGTTTGTATTGTTTTACTAGAGTTTAGTGACTCTTCTGCTCCCTGTGCGCGTGACTTTTAAATTAATTAATACTTCTTTTCGAATTTGGATTGTTATATTCAACAGTTATATGAGATTGGGTCATTCCATTTATTATCCGCACCCCCCCTATGGATGAGCGGATTCCTACCGGTCAGATATTAGGACTTAGGGGATTCCTACTGGTCAGATATTGGGAATTAGCAGATTCCTTCGGCCCGATTCCTACCGGTCAGATATTGCCGTCGAGGTGTAGCATACTATATTGCCAAATATTTATTATGAGAATCATAATCACTCCATTTATTATCCTCACCCCCCCCCCCCGGTCTGACATTGGGAATTAGCAGATTCCTACCGGTGGGATATTGGCAATTAGCAGATTCCTACCAGTGAGATATTGGCAATTAGCAGCATTCCTAGGGTTTAGATTGATACTGTCGATTCCAACAGGGTACTTCTCTGAAATCCGATTCCTACAGGTAACATTTTTACCAGAGCTCATCCATAGGGGGGGTGCGGATAATAAATGGAATGACCCATTCGATTGGGACTATTCTACTGTACAATGAAGTACTATTGGATACTGTAATGTCTAAATACACAGCAAGACGAATAAGTGGCATTTATCCGGGCAGAGAAGCGGCGAGCCATTGCAATTTATAATGGCGCCATATTTCAGTCTTTCACGAAATATCGAAGGACACAATATCGAAGATAATTACACTGCACTGTTTCAAAACCTGATGAAACCTTCTTTGAAATCTTCAACCATGTTATGTAAAAGTGCAACAACTGGATGATATTTGCCAGATTTCAGTTGGCGATAAATAGCAAACAAGACTGAAAAATATGGTATTATATTTAAAGAAAACAATGACAATCCTTATGACAATCCTCATGAGATTTGTTTTTAGGAAATAGGGATATTTCACTTCTGCCAAGGCACATTAGTTATTTATGCATAATTAGCAATTTACCTGGGGGTGGTGCATGGTCATTTTCTTGTAAAATATTATACTTAGACAAATTTTTCCTTCCACTGACCACCCTAGCCTGAAATGTCAGGTTCAAGCGGGGAGAACGCCTGACATTTCAGACTACTGACCACCCCTAAAAGCAACCCTTCTGAACGCTATAACACTTTAGAAAGGCTATCGCTTTTCCTTTTCGGAAGTTACAGCTATGTCGACACTGCCGTTTCAGGACGGGATCATTTTCAGGACTTTTGTCCCGGATTCAGGTTTTGGCACATATGCCATGTTGACTGCCATGGTCATTTTACCCTAAAACAGTTGAGATTACCTGTGCTAAGTGAAACGCATACAAACTCATATAGTCATATACAGGTCCTAGACTATAATAAAACTTAGATTCCGAGCTCGATTCCGAACTCGAATTCCGAGCTCGAATTCCGAGCTCGATTCCGAGCTCGAATCCGAGCTCGAATCCGAGCTCGAATCCTTGGCTCGAATCCGAGCTCGAATCCTTGGCTCGGTATATAGTATATCTCGGAAATTTTTAGTTTTGGACTATTTTGCTCCAGGAAGAGAATATCTTTTTTAGGCGTGTATTACGTGGTAAATGAAGGCGGAACATATTGGAGAATGACTGCATTGTATGGCATTAATTTACAGTACTAAATTGTGTTCTTGTATGTGAAGCTTGCTCTCAGACTCGGTATACACTTGAGTTGAAATAAATGCATATTAATTTGATCAAAAAGAGGATTTGTAAACCCTGGTTTCCATATAATATTTGCCAATGGCTTTATAATATGTAAACGTATTGAATTTCTTTTTATTACAGATTACAAAAAGCCAAAAAAGGAAGATATTTAGAATAAGCTTTATTTTGGTCTGCCTTCTTGGCTTGGCCCCTTCATTCACACAAGGTATATGGTAGTTTGCATAAGGTTATACAAATAAATCTCTGGTCTATGAATTTTCATTCTTATTCGCTGGTCAAACGAGAAACAGAGTTGCATATGACAGTTGATAGTTACCGCACGTGTGGCCATTTTTCTTTTTACAGTGCTTTTGTGAGCATGCATTTTGTTCCAAAGCCACTGAGAGCTCAGCCGAGACTGGTCTGAAATGTATTTGTGTTTACATACATCCTGCTCCAAATTCATCCTGGTCTGAAGATAGTCTGTTCGGTCCATGAAAACATGTAATATAAATAATATCTTCTGGAGTTACTAGTTAAGGGTCTTCGCTCGAAGCGTCGAAATTCTCCTTATGTTTTCAGGTAGTTGCATCCCCACCCACGAAAGCTTGTTCATATTATTGCCACTGCCTACACTGACACAGACACTTCAAGATTATAAATAATACTCTGACCGAAATAAAATCGTCCCAGTTTGACTTGTCCCCTGTCTCATGTAACAATTTATGTACTAGATAAAACACGAGCAGCCAAAGGCGAGAGTTTGTATATCAGATACAGATCGGAGGCGAATGTTTTAACGTACGACGATGTAATTTTAAAAATAAGCATTGTCTAAGCCGAGAAAATCAAAGCTGAAGTTTATGTAAATCAGGACAAATCTTTATCCGATTTACAAACATTGATTAAACATTCATTTCTTTTGTATTTTCCTCGTGAATTAGTAATGAATTTTTTAAATACTAATATAAATTATCCTAATTTAATCGGTAGTATTGTACATGCCATGCTCTAATGTTTTCAGGTGATGAATGGCCAAGTGGTAGTTATGGTCTCCCTAGATCTAAATCAGGATGTCCAGGTGGTAAGGAGAATGGATGGTATGAGGGCTGGAGGTTTCAGGATATGGAAGACGATGCAGATAAGAGTACCAGTAGTCGGTCAAGAGTATCTAGTGGGTCACATATGGATGTCACATTAGTTGGAAATAAAAAAGATGTAAACAGGACATTCTGCATGAAACAAAATACTGGAACACAAACAAGGTATTGGCCTAAAGGTAAGGTTCTCTATATGCATACGCTGACTACCTATGAAACAGCCATGCATACGTTACAGTATGAACTCCAGGGATTCTGCAATAGGTATTTATATACAAATTGGATGACTGAATGGCATGGAGGGGAACGATGGGATTTTCAAAACAATGAAAACACAATGTCAATGAAACTTTCCGACCACTCTGGGTTGTGATTTGATGGCACAATTCGTATGCTAAGTGTCCTTTACAGAATACCATCATAACTAAAGCCTCAAAATATTCACTGCAGTCGTTACTGTTAAAAGTGAACAAAACCTCCAGCTTTCATGCCATCAGAATGATGCATGCCATTTCTCATGTCTTCAGAATAATTTTATAATAATATCTCCATTCATTCTCGATCACGACTTCAGAATAATTTTATAATAATATCTCCATTCCTCAATTGCCATCAAAATAATTTTTTTTAATTAAAATGATTTATTTATGTTGTATATGTTTTTTGACTGATTTCCCCCTTGAAAATGTATTTTTGTTTTGACAGGTTCATATTGTATTTATAAGAATGGAACGTGTCCAAGAAGTATGATACCAGGCTGGGTGAGATGGGATGATGCAGATGATGGCAATGGAAATGGAAAAGGAGGATTTCTACCAGATGGTGTATATGATTATAATACCCTGATATATTATTGTTGTCAAACTGATAGTAACTGGTATGATTCAATTGAACTGCCAGTCAGTCAACCATTTTATTTATTAACATCTAACTCTACTGACACTCCTAAATGTCAGATGGTGAAGTGGGCATTTAGTTACTTGGAGTATATTGTGTTTGATACAGAAGATAACAGGAATAGAGATGCTCAGGGTGGGGAACATTTGTTTTCGGATGGAGATAAGAAATACTATTGTTACTATGAAGGTACGTTAATATAACTCAGTTCGTAGTACCAACTGAACACTGCAATCAGGAAGTTTACCTCGTGTACGGTAGCTAAGGATGGAAGATTTAAAATGTATCTTTCAAAGTACATATTCAACTGTTTAATAATCTTTTATGACATATGCTAACAATTTAAACACTGTTGAATTGATTGTGCATGTATTTTTGGGCAGAGCTCATATTTAAGCCCGATAATTATCTAGTATCAACCTAGGTTGAAATTCTTTGGCTCTGAGATTATGAAATTATGAAATAAATCTGAGTCAGAATAATGAATGATGGCGTGGAGAACAGTGGGATTTTTTTAAAACAATGAAAAGACAATGGAAATATGGAACATTCCAATAGACAATTCCCGATTTTGATTATGCACGCAGGGGGTGACGGGAAGTAAGGTATGATTGCTGATTGTATGTACTGTGAAAAATTAAATAAAAACTGCCGAAACAACCGAAATATTTAAATTTTTCAATATTTACAAGTATATAAGCTTTTTCAGTATAATCAGCAATATGATCTGCTTCCCCCCCCCCCCGGCACGCATAAACTAAAAGCTGGAATTGCCTATTGCTGGATCATACTTTACTGCACAGTACTAATATTATGATAAATGATACAAACAAACTGCCTAGATTTTAGCTTTGATTTTTAAGAATCTTTAATAATTCTATTTCAGAGTGCCGCCGTACAATGACTGGTCCTAGTGGTTCATTTAGATCACATAAGGCTGCAGTTAGTGAGATGGATCCACGCTCGCAATATTGTTCCTGGTTAATTACGCTTGCTGAAACATACATCATTTCATTGAGCTTTAAAGAGCTGACCATACCAAGTTGTAATGATACATTTCTAAGAATATATGATGGTTCAAATGGTGCTGCTCCGTTGCTAGGCACATATTGCGGTTCAAATGCAAGAGCAGAATTTCTCGATATTTCATCTTCTACAAATAGTTTATACATTGTGTCAAATTCTGGAAGTTATGAAAGAAATCCTAAAAGTACTTTGTCTTTTCATGCACAATATAATGCTACGAATTTGACAGGTTGGTATAGTTGTATTTGTAAAAAATTAATAATTCTAACGTTGTTAACCTGGCCGTATACCAGGCAGATAATAATATTATTCTGGATCCTGACTCGTGGATTCCAGATCCTGCATGACTGGTAGATTTTGCATCTTTACTTGTGGATTACGAATTCCATTCTCGTAAAAGTCAATGGATTCCTTTATCTGGATTCCGAATTCTATCTACAAACTGGATTCCAGATGCTACTGTGCCAGTGCATGGAGTCCGAAGCCCAAATTTGGATAACGGATTCCGTACATGGACTGGAGGGATATTATCTATCTGTTTCCAGTACGTAAACAGATATATAGTAGGTGGGTAGTAGATTTTTAATCGAATAGATTAGTGAAAATGGGATCGTTACTCGTCCTTTAATTGATGCCAGGTCTGTAAAGTTATAACGTATTTTTATGATTGTAGAAATTCAACCTAGTGAACTGGCTTCGGTGGAAAATAATGGAAGTTCTGTTTCTAAAATGGTGACAACAATATCTGCGATTTCTACCACACCTGCCATTTCACCATCATGTTGCTCTGAAGGCAAGTGAGGTTTTGCTTAAATTACATTGAGATCTATTGTAGGAAGTTCTTCTTTATCTGTTAGTGTTAGCAGTGTTGTTGTTAATTAAGTTGTCTTGACATTTTGAGTTGGTTAGTAGAAATAAAATAACTCTAATGTTTTCTTATCTTTATTCAGTCAAGGAAAAAACAGGCAGCAGAATCATTATCATAGCAACAACAGCAGGTGGCGTCGTATTTCTTTGCATTGTGCTTATTGTCTTATTGATAAAATACAAGCGCCGGAAACAAGCTCCAAAATTATCAACTCCTGTCAATATTCCACTGGCAGACGCAACTCCACAAGAATCATTGCCAATTGATCAGGTAAATTATTTACGATTGGTTAGTTTTGAACTGATAGAGCCGTCTAATATATATAAAGTTAGTTTAGTTCAGGTTTCCTCCTGTAGTAACCGACTGGGATCAATAAAAGATGATTCTTACTGGACCTCTTGGAGGAGCAGTATATAAAACTGATAGAGCTGTCCAGTATAAATAAAATTAGTTTAGTTTAGGTTTCCGTCCATAGTAACACTGTATCAATAAGAGATGATCCTTACTCGACCTCTATATAGGGAGAACAGTTTAGAACTGATAGAGCTATCCAGTATAAATAAAGTTAGTTTAGTTCAGGTTTCCTCCTGTTATAACACTGGATCGATAAGTACTGGGCTTCTCTGGACCTTTCGGAGAACAGTTAAAAACTAATAGAGCCACCAAAAACTATTCCTAGCCTTAGTTTTTGACGTTTGGCTGAATTGGGCAAACGCAACACGTGTAATCGACATTATTAAAAAGTCATCATTATCATCAAAACAGGAGCCAGGTTACGAAACTGTCGCAAGTCTTAATCGAGAGTTTTTAAACGACGTATCAGCTGAAGGTAATATGTTTAAAATTCCACTATAACCTTCCTATGTGTAATATTTTTGTCATTATGAGAAGAAATGTAATATATTTTTGGTTGAACTGGAATAGTTTATTTACTGTAGTAGTTGCAATTATTCAACGTCGAAATGAGAGTTGATGCATGAGAACCCCTTTTCTAAAACACAGCGTTTTACAGCGCCCTGATGACTGCCAGCTCTCATCGACTTTTATCAACTCTTATTGACTTTGGTTTAAATTTTGATCAGAATTTTTTGCTCGTTTGAACCCTAATATCTTTCGCTTCTCAACTCTCATGCAAACTCTCGCTTCTCAACTCCCCTCAACTCTCATGCAAACTTTCACTTCTCAACTCTTATCAACTCTCATGCAAACTTTCGCTTCTCAACTCTCATCAACTCTCATATAAATTCTCGCTTCTCAACTCTCGTGCAAACTCTCGCTTCTCAACGTACTCTCATGCAAACTATCACTTTTTAACTCTCATCAACTCTCATGCAAACTTTCGCTTCTCAACTCTCATGCAAACTCTCGCTTCTCAACTCTCATGCAAACTCTCGCAGACGCTTCTCAACTCTCATCAATTAACTCTCGCTTCTCAACTCTCATACAACTCTCGCTTCTCAACTCTCATGCAAACTCTCGCTTCTCAACTCTCATGCATGCAAACTCTCGCACACGCTTCTCAACTCTCATCAATTAACTCTCGCTTCTCAACTCTCATCAACTCTCATACAACTCTCGCTTCTCAACTCCCCTCAACTCTCATGCAAACTTTCACTTCTCAACTCTCATCAACTCTCATGCAAACTTTCGCTTCTCAACACTCTCATCAACTCTCATATAAATTCTCGCTTCTCAACTCTCGTGCAAACTCTCGCGCTTCTCAACGTACTCTCATGCAGGGGCGAAACTTGAGGGGGGGTGTTGGGGGTGTTACACCCCCCCAAAATACGAATCATCCCGATTGGCAGGGCAATCAAAGGTCTCTTATAAATAAATGATAGCACATAGGCGTACCGGGCGGGGGCAATATTCGATCAACAGTCGGGCAATTTTGGTTTGAAAAAAAAAAATGGGACAAATTCAGTCAATTTTATCTAAAATTAAGTGAATTTTTTCGCAAATTGTGTGATTTTTCGAAAATTTGTGTTATGTTCCGAAAAATATAGGTTGTCCGGAAAATTTTTTTGACCCCTAAAATGGTACACAGACCGAAATTTTTTTGGCGACGGGGGGGGGGAAGGTCGCCGAAATAATTTTTCAGGAAAAATTTTTTGGTACTTTTTGGCAGGGCATCACTGGTTTTGGCAGGGCAATTCTGCCAGACACCCCCCTAATTAAAAGGGGCTAGTTTCGCCCCTGCTCTCATGCAAACTATCACTTTTTAACTGTCATCAACTCTGATGCAAACTTTCGCTTCTCAACTCTCATCAACTCTCATGCAAACTCTCGCTTCTCAACTCTCATGCAAACTCTCGCTTCTCAACTCTCATGCAAACTCTCGCTTCTCAACTCTCATCAAATCTCATCAAGTCTCATGCAAACTCTCGCTTCTCAACTCTCATGCAAACTCTCGCTTCTCAACTCTCATTCTCTTTTGATCGCGGCTTTATCATATCTTGTTTTGTTTCTAAAGGAAAAACATCAGATTACGGAGAGGTTGGAGATGAAACAACGGGCCAAAATAAAATGTATGAAAAGCCCAAAATATCGTCAGAAAATCCAGGTTATGCTGAGCTTGATAAGAATAGACTGCAAGGCAGAAATGATGACACTTACCAGAAACTTGTAAAGCGAGACTCAGATTATGTTATACCAGCTGACGAGAGAAGAGAGTCGTACGAAGACATGAAAATGGGAAGAAACTTACCAGGCTACGAGCCGCTGGATCTAAGCAAACGCGAAGCTGATGATTACCAAAAGTTGGTGGAAACTTGAACTTGTTGAAGGTCGCGCACATGGTGTACATCACTGCGTCTTAATGACTTAAAGGAAAGTTGACAATAAAAATTAAGTTTGTCTCATTACTACAACGAAATTTTAAAACGATTTAATTACCAAGACCCTTAACAATTCTTTTCTATCTTGTTTGGTTTTGAAAATAATATTTAAAACTATTATAGCAAAATATACAGAGCAAAATGTTTATTCTGATGCTCATTTTCTGAGTCGCCTTTTTCGTACAAATTACATTTGTACATGAAATTTGCCAAAATTCAGTGTTTTCTTTATTTTTTAGGCGAGTTTTCAGTCTATAAGCAAAAACTAGAAAGAAAAGCGCATCTTCTGACCTAATGACATTTTGTTGACACAACCTGTATATATGAGAAAATTAAGGTGAAAAACAAGCAATTTTAGCAAATTGCCTCACACGTATATGCATACATGTATACACGAAAATCATGCAGTATGCTGATAATCATGCTCATGAGCAGATTACAGGATTTTGGTACATATATGGACGTGCTCATGAGCATATTCAAAACTGCTACATTGTTGTTCAAAATTTGATTTGAAGTTTGTTGCGGGGGTATTATGAGGCGAAACATGTGTAAACAGGCCTTGGTTAAATTGGAAAGATGAAAGGCCTTAATCAGCCTGTGTTGTTTGCAGAAGAAATATAAATCATGCGGCAAACACGGGGTCGACAAATACGTTGTAAATTAATGTCAGACTGCAGTGTCAGGTTGCAAAAAAGTGGTGACATCACATGTAATCATTAGATATCGTTTTCAAAATGAAGCCCTTGATCAAACGTGAATGAGAGTTGCATGAGAGTTGACTGGACATTAGTTGAGACACAAGAGTTGAAGAGAGTTGCATCTCTCGCTCGCGTTTGCCGCCAACGGCCAACTCGCATGATTTCATCGATTGACTCTCATGCACTCTGTCTCTGATCATCAATTTTGTACTGGTTCAAAATTTAATGAGAGTTGATGAGAATATTCGCTGACTCTCATGCAACTCTTGTTCTCGTTTGACCGGGACATGAGAGTTTAGAACATTCTCATGCAAATTCTCGCTTCTCAACTCTCATTCTCGTTTCACCCGCCGTTATTGCGACGTCAATGCAAATTTCAAGTCGACCACTTGACAATTCTAAGGAGTACATGAGAGTGCATGAGAGTTGGTAGTCACGGGATCTTGGTTTGCTGTTCTTAATGTTTTCCCAACACTATCGTGTATTCTATTGAAGTTAAAACATAGTTGAAACACTCATTAAACCTTTATTTTGTTAATCTAGAGCTTGGAATGTCCGCTGTAAAAATTCGTGACTGTCAACTGTCATCAACTCTCAGCCTCGTTACTTGACCGGGGCTTGACAATCATTTTCAGAGAAAGTTTTGAAAATAAACGAATGTAGTGAACTTATGATAACGTTTTCAACTACTTTTCTCGGGAGAAATCAAGCTCAACAGCGGAGGCGGTTCGCAGAAACTCAACCGTCGAAATCCCTCCAATACGAAAGCAAAATTAATATAGCTTAGGTACGTGAGTGTTTCTGTGTTTGTGCGTTGTGCCGTTTAGTTTCCGGCTTATCCATTTAGCAATCTGACAACCCTGGTTATATATTGTCACTCTAATAAGTTTCACAGCCACCTCCCTTTCGATAGGCTATATATGGCAGGACTTAGTCGCCAACTCAGAAGCACGGTTGTCAGATTATTTGAATTGGATGCTGTTTTGTGTGTTCGGATAGTGGTTCTGTTAATGTTTACCATCTTTCAGTAGACATGCAGGTAATTTATAAGATGTGTACAGATGAGCAATTCTACACGCGTAAAAACGAACATTACTCTTTATGGTTGATATCGACAGGCTTGAACAAGATTGTGCTGAACAGAACAAATTGTCAACAATATTGTTACAACAGCCAGGGTCCAGGTGTAGCACAATCCCGTTCAAGCCTGTCGATATCAACTGGCGACAGGTTCTTCGTTTTTACGTGTGTATAGAGGAACAATTAGACTTTTTGTCATCTTATATTTACAGTACTAAATTGTATTCTTGTGTGCGAAGCTTGCTCTCAGACTCGGTACACTTGAGTTGAAATAAATGCATTAATTTGATCAAAAATAGGATTTCTATGAAGTTTTCCTAATGATCGTAACGGTCGTAAAGATTGAGTCACGATCGTTCTCATCAGCGAAAATACAACATTTTAGAACTGAAAATACGCGGAGTGATTATAACTAAAGAATACTTATGATTTATATATGTGGTTTACAGGTATAAACTATTATAAACTGGCCGTTGAGAAAGATCGTGACTTTATTTTTACGACCATATGGAAACCAGGCTTAAGATTGATCAAATTGTAGTATTTTCTTGAAAATTTGCGGACAGCCGGAAATTCAGATCAAATTTCTGCCCCGCGAGGAGACAAAATTTAAAATATTTGAGAAATATGCATGAAGACTATTTGAAATATTATATTTGCTAATTAATGGCTTTATATACATAATCGTATTGATTTTTTTTAACTACAGATTACAAAGAGCCAAAAAAGGAAGATATTTAGAATAAGCTTTATTTTGACCTGCCTTCTTGGCTTGGCCCCTTCATTCATACAAGGTATGGTAGTTTACATGAGGTTATGGAAATAAATCCCTGGTCTATGAATTCTCATTCTCACGAGAAACAGAGTTGCGTGACGGTTGATAGTTACCGCACGCGTGGCAAAAACTCTAGTCGACTCTCATCCAACTACCTCAAAGTTGTTATGTTGATATGAGTGCTTGAGAGTTGATTGATACGAGATTTGATCTCGTTAAATCTCGTATTCTTTCAAACGAAGACACCAATAACACAGATTCATGAGACGGAATGAAAATCGAAATTTTCAGTATGTTCACATGAGACCGATATGAATAAAACAATTTATCCTTTTTACAAAGCTTCTGTGAGCATGCATCGTTCCAAAGCCAAGAGCACAGCCGAGACCGGTCTGAAATGTATTTGTGTTTACATAAATCCCGTTTCAAAGATAGTCGGTTCGGACCGTTTGGTCCAGTGAGCGGGATGACTTCAGAACGGTCCGAGCAATTTTTCGTCCAGGTGTCACAGGAAATTTCCCCCCCCCCCCGAAAATTTGGCCCCTCCCGTATCATATTTCCTTGGAAATATGACCCCCCCACTTCGAAAATTTGTCCCCCTCCCCTAAAAAATTATAGTTTACTTTTAACTTTAGGCTCGGAAATCGTGAGGCTTCTGCTAAAACCAAATTTCTAGAAATTTTTCTCAACATTTATAGTTAGTTTGCGTAATTTTTTTGTGTCAAAATTCTCCATTGAATTGCAATACTGACGAGAATTAGGCCAAGAGCTAAAGTTTAGCGTACTTTTCGCGTTTGGTTTTGACCAGCTTTGTAGAAGACAACGTTAATAAATAATGGCTGTATCATTAAGCTATCGAAACGAAACGATTTTTATAATACTTAAAATAGTACGATTTTTGCTAATACTTGAAACGCACTCTAATTGACAATTAGACAATCGTTTGCTAAAGTGCGGTTGTTATCCTGACTAATTTTATACTATGTGACTGAATTTATAGATATAAATAACTTATAATATCTTAGAAATTCCTATATCTACATATCGTTTCGTGTTTTTAGCTTAAAGCTAAGTCATTATGCATTAACGTTGTCCTCTACAGATACCCATGTGTGATGTGTCTGGCATGACCGCCACTAGCACATTATTATTATTACGCTTTCCCTCAAACTTTCAGCTCTTGGCCGCAATGAAGAATTTCGACACAAACAAATTATGCAAACTAACCATAAATACTGACAAACACATTTAGGATCTTGGTTTTAGAAGAAGCTTCACGATTTCCGAGCTTATAGCGATAAAGTAAACTATGTTTTCGAGGAGGCCAAATT
This sequence comes from Paramuricea clavata, assembly GCA_902702795.2. Taxonomy (NCBI): domain Eukaryota; kingdom Metazoa; phylum Cnidaria; class Anthozoa; order Malacalcyonacea; family Plexauridae; genus Paramuricea; species Paramuricea clavata. Next base: position 15,769 of record CACRXK020002903.1, on the reverse strand, counting down.
TCCTATGGGGGGGGGGGACTATATCTCCTAAGAAATATGGCCCCCATGGCTAAATTTCCTAGGACACCAGTCTCATGAAAACATCTATTATAACTAATAACGTCTGGACTCTGGAGTTACTAGTTAAGGGCTTCGCTCGAATCGTCGAAAGTCTCCTTATATTATTCAGGTAGTTGGATCCCTAAACCAACGAAAGCTTGTTCATATTAGTGGCACTACCTACACTGGCACAGACAGTTGAAGATTATAAATAATAATCTGACCGAAATTAAATCGTCCTGGTTTGACTTGTTCGAGGTCTCATGTAACAATTTATATACTAATATAAATTATTCTAATTTAATCAGTAGTATTCCACATGTGCTCTAACGTTTTCAGGTGACGAATGGCCAGGTGGTAGTTATGGTCTCCCTAGACCTAAGTCAGGATGTCCAGGTGGTACGAAGAATGTGTGGCGTGAGGGCTGGAGGTATCAGGATATGGATGACGATAAGAACAGCAGTGAATGGTCAAGAGTATCTAATGGGTCACATATGCTGGGTGTCATAACAATAAAAAGGGGTAATATAGATGTAAATAGGACATTCTGCATGAAACAAAATACTGGAATACAAGCAAAGTTTTGGCCTATAGGTAAGGTTTTTCTCTACATGCAGGATGACTTCTTTTAATCAAAATGATTTCTCTATGTTGTATACGTTTTTTTAATGATTTCCTCTTGAAAATGTATTTTTGTTTTGACAGGTTCATATTGTATTTACAAGAAGGGAACGTGTCCGAAAGATATGACATCAGGCTGGGTGTTCTGGGATGATGAAGATGCTAACAACATAAATAAATACGGAGGATTTCTACCAGATGGTGTATATGATAAAGATACCCAGATAGAGTATTGTTGTCAAACTGATGGTAACTGGTATGATTCAATTGAACTGCCAGTCAGTCAACCATTTTATTTATTAACATCTAGTTCTACTGACTCTCCTAAATGTCAGATGGTGAAGTGGGCATTTAGTTACTTGGAGTATATTGTGTTTGATACAGAAGATAGCAATAATAGAGATGCCCAGGGAGGGGAACATTTGTTTGTGGAAGGAAGAAAGCTATTCTATTGTTACTATGAAGGTACGTCATAACTCAGTTCGTCAATTGAACATTCAAATAACGCTTTCTACAATCAGGAAAAAAATTACATTTGAATCTGATAAAATGCACGGTAACTAAGAAAACAAGGTTTAAAATGTACATTTCAAAGTGTTCAGTTGTTTAATAATCTTTTATAAGGGACCGGTCATAAAGTAGAGGGGGGGGTGGGCTATGAAAAATTGGGGGTGGGTCACTATTTTTCAACACGTCGAAAAGGGTGGGTCAGGAAAATTTATGCACTGCATTAGGGGTGGGTCAGGTAAAATTATTCACGTCTCACAATTTAATAAATAGCAAATAAAAACTTTTGCGAAATCTCTTTAACCTATTAACTTTATATATTAAACACAGGGGGGAAACTAGCCCCTTTTAATTAGGGGGGTGTCTGGCAGAATTGCCCTGCCAAAACCAGTGATGCCCTGCCAAAAAGTACCAAAAATTTTTTTCCGGAAAAATTATTTTGGCGACCTCCCCGATCGAATATTGCCCCCGCCCGGTACGCCTATGTGCTATCATTTATTTATAAGAGACCTTTGATTGCCCTGCCAATCGGGACGATTCGTATTTTGGGGTGGTGTAACACCCCCCCCACACCCCCCCCCCTCAAGTTTCGCCCCTGATTAAACAACAGGAATTCACATTTGTATACAGTACATTGGGAAGTGTTCAGGGCCGTAGCAACCGGGGGGGCTGGGGGGCTGCAGCCCCCCCAATAATTTGCTAATAATCATTCTTTTTTCAAAATCATGCAAACTTTATCATTTAATCTGTGACAAACTGCAAAGAATGAAGATATTACTCATACTCCAGATCGTTCCTCGCGTAGAAATTTTAGCTGAATTTCTGTCGCGCATTTTCAAGAAAATCCCACAAAATCTGCACATTTTTGATGAACTAATGATTTATTTTGTCTTTTGCGTGTTGGGTCTTGCGAAAGAAAACTCTGAAAATGCCATTTCAGACCATCTAGAGACTCCAGATTTTCGAAATTTTCTCAAATGTTCTGCCTTCATTTCCGCGCAACTGCCATTTACGACGAAAATTCCCGCCGCGCATTTATAATACTACAGTCTGGCCCATACTTTCCTGTAAATTTCGACATACTAAAACGCTGTTTTCTGACTATCAGAATTCTGTTAAATCTTCCCCCAAAGTCCAGGAAATGGCATTTTAGAGACTCTAAATTTAAAAATTTCCTCGGGCCTTCGGCCCTCGCTTTCAGCCCCCCCAATCGAAAAGAGCTTCCTACGGCCCTGAATGTACTGTCATGCATTATGTTTGGACATAGTTGAATTATGTTCAAGAGTCGGGCGGCGTGTTACAACATTTCAATCTCAGAGATTTTTCGGGGATTCTGACTAAACTAGTAAAGAATCGTGGTAAGCCAATGCTGCCAACGTACGCGCACCTATCTACATTACCGTACAGTACATTATCTACATGACGGGGGGGGTCACTAAGATTTCTGCTCTAATCTAGGGGTGGGCCACCTCAATTTATTGTCACAATTTGGGGGTGGGTCACTGTAAACCAGTCTTTAAAAAATCAATTTTCATAGCCCACCCCCCCCCCTCTACTTTATGACCGGTCCCTAACATTGCTAACAATTTAAGCACTGCCTTAATTGATTGTGCATGCATTTTTGGGCAGAGCTCATATTTAAGCCTGATAATTGTTTATTTATTTATTTATTTATTTATTGTGCTTCGCTTCAAAACATCATACAATAATTGCATTAAAGAAGCTGGGACACCACAAAAGCTTAACACCAATTACAGTGGGCCCTTTACAAAATAACAATATAAATATAGAAAACAGAAATAATTAACAATTTTTCGCCGAAGGCTAGGTGATTTAATATCGGTGAGTAGGGACAGAGACAAAGTCGAAGTTTTCATTTAACAATAACCACCGAGCCTGAGGAGAATAATTGTTTTAGTATAATTTCATAGATGATTATTTGGGAAAAAATAAAAATACACATTTCTTCGTCATTTAATAGTCAACATGGCTTCGGCCGACGGCCGCCATAATATTTCGAAAATCGCCTAGGTGTGATTATCGCGTTATAATCACCTCAACGGCAACCAATCAGCATGGAAAATTTTCAATAATCACCTATGTAATTATACTTAGTTTACTTAAGGTACGTTTATAGTATCAACTCAGGTTAAAATTCTTTGGCTCTAGCTGAGATTATGAAATTGAGATATAAATTTAAGTCAGAGCAATGAGTGATGGCGTAGAGAACAGTGGGATTTTCAAAACAATGAAACAACAATGCAAGTATATAATTATGGAACATGCCAATTACTCACTGGATCATATTTTACTGGACAGTACTAATATTATGATAAATGTTATATACAAGCACACTGCCTATATTTTAGCTTTGATATTTAAGGTCCTTTGATTTTCTTTAATTGTATTTCAGAGTGCCGCCGTACAATGACTAGTCCTAGTGGTTCATTTAGATCACGTAAGGCTGCAGTTAGTGAGATGGATCCACGCTCGCAATATTGTTCCTGGTTAATTACGCTTGCTGAGACATACAACGTGTCATTGAGCTTCAAAGAGCTGACCATACCAAGTTGTAATGATACATTTCTAAGAATATATGATGGTTCAAATAACACAGCTCCATTGCTTGGCACATATTGCGGTTCAAATGCAAGCACAGAAGTCGTGGTTTTATCATCCACAAATAGTTTATACATCGTGTCAAATTCTGGAAGTTATGAAAGAAGTGCTAAAAATACTTTTACGTTTCATGCACAATATCAGGCTAAGAATTTAGCGGGTTGGTATAGTTGTATTTGTAATAAGTTAATAATTCTAACCTGGCCGTATACCAGATAATGATATTATTCGGATTCTGGATCCCCGACTCGTGGATTCCCGACTGTGTGGATTCTGGATTCTATCAACAAACTGGATTCCAGATCCTACTGTGTGGATTCTGGGCTCAGTGCTCTGGATTCCGGATTCCAAAACGCAAATTTGAATGACGGATTCCTTACATGGAGTGTAGTTAAAGGCCTTCTAGTTAAGCGTCTTCGCTCGAAACGTCGAAATTCTCGTTATATTTTTCAAATAGTTGCATCCTTACACACTGACTCAGAGAGTTCAAGATTATAAATAATACTCTGACCGAAATGAAATCGTCCTGGTTTGACTTGTTCGAGGTCTCATGTAACAATTTATATACTAATGTAAATTATTCTAATTTAGTCAGTAGTATTGCACATGTGCTCTAATGTTTGCAGGTGATGAATGGCCAAGTGGTAGTTATGGTCTCCCTAGACCTAAATCAGGATGTCCAGGTGGTACGAAGAATGTGTGGCGTGAGGGCTGGAGGTATCAGGATATGGATGACGATGAGAACAGCAGTGAATGGTCAAGAGTATCTAATGGGTCACATATGCTGGGTGTCATAACAATAAAAAGGGGTAATATAGATGTAAATAGGACATTCTGCATGAAACAAAATACTGGAATACAAGCAAAGTTTTGGCCTAAAGGTAAGGTTTTTCTCTACATGCAGAACGACTTCTTTTAATCAAAATGATCTCTTTATGTTGTATACGTTTTTTGAATGATTTCCTCTTGAAAATGTATTTTTGTTTTGACAGGTTCATATTGTATTTACAAGAATGGAACGTGTCCGAAAGATATGGCATCAGGCTGGGTGTTCTGGGATGATGAAGATCGTAACAACATAAATAAAATAGAAGGATTTCTACCAGATGGTTCATATGATAAAGATACCCAGATAGAGTATTGTTGTCAAACTGATGGTCACTGGTATGATTCAATTGAACTGCCAGTCAGTCGATCATTTTATTTATTAACATCTAGTTCTACTGACACTCCTAAATGTCAGATGGTGAAGTGGGCATTTAGTTACTTGGAGTATATTGTGTTTGATACAGAAGATAGCAATAATAGAGATGCCCAGGGAGGGGAACATTTGTTTGTGGAAGGAAGAAAGCTATTCTATTGTTACTATGAAGGTACGTCATAACTCAGTTCGTCAATTGAACATTCAAATAACGCTTGCTACAATCAGGAAAAAAATTGCATTTGAATCTTATAACATGCATGTACGGTAACTAAGAAAAAGAGGTTTAAAATGTACATTTCAAAGTGTTCAATTTTTTAATAACCTTTTATAACATTGCTAACAATTTAAACACTGTCTTAATTGATTGTGCATGCATTTTTGGGCAGAGCTCATATTTAAGCGTAATAATTGTTTAATTCTTTATTTATTTATTTGTTGAGCTTCGCTTCAAAACATCATACAATAATTCCATTAAAGAAGCTGGGACACCACAAAAGCTTAAAACCAATTACAGTGGGCCCTTTACAAAATAACAATATAAATATAGAAAACAGAAATAATTAACAATTTTTCGCCGAAGGCTAGGTGAATTAATATCGGTGAGTAGGGACAGAGACAAAGTCGAAGTTTTCATTTAACAATAACCACCGAGCCTGAGGAGAATAATTGTTTTAGTATAATTTCATAGATGATTATTTGGGAAAAAATAAAAATACACATTTCTTCGTCATTCAATAGTCAAAACGGCTTCGGCCGACGGCCGCCATAATATTTCGAAAATCGCCTAGGTGATATCGCGTTATAATAACCTCAACGGCAACCAATCAGCATGGAAAATTTTCAATAATCACCTATGTAATTATACTTAGTTTACTTAAGGTACGTTTATAGTATCAACTCAGGTTAAAATTCTTTGGCTCTAGCTGAGATTATGAAATTGAGATATAAATTTAAGTCAGAGCAATGAGTGATGGCGTAGAGAACAGTGGGATTTTCAAAACAATGAAACAACAATGCAAGTATATATGGAACATGCCAATTACTCACTGGATGACATTTTACTGGACAGTACTAATATTATGATAAATGTTATATACAAGCACACTGCCTAGATTTTAGCTTTGATATTTAAGGTCCTTTGATTTCCTTTAATTCTATTTCAGAGTGCCGCCGTACAATGACTAGTCCTAGTGGTTCATTTAGATCACATAAGGCTGCAGTTAGTGAGATGGATCCACGCTCGCAATATTGTTCCTGGTTAATTACGCTTGCTGAAACATACAACGTGTCATTGAGCTTTAAAGAGCTGACCATACCAAGTTGTAATGATACATTTCTAAGAATATACGATGGTTCAAATAACACAGCTCCATTGCTTGGCACATATTGCGGTTCAAATGCAAGCACAGAAGTCGTGGTTTTATCATCCACAAATAGTTTATACATCGTGTCAAATTCCGGAAGTTATGAAAGAAGTGCTAAAAATACTTTTACATTTCATGTACAATATCATGCTAAGAATTTAGCGGGTTGGTATAGTTGTATTTGTAATAAGTTAATAATTCTAACCTGGCCGTATACCAGATAATGGTATTATTCGGATTCTGGATCCCGACTCGTGGATTCCAGATCCTGCCTGGTAGATTCTGCATCTTTACTTGTGGATTACGAATTCCATCCTCTTAAAAGTCAATCGATTCCTTTATCTGCATTACGGATTCTAGCAACAAACTGGATTTCAGATCCTACTGTGTAGATTCTGGATTCTATCAACAAACTGGATTCCAGATCCTACTGTGTTGATTCTGGATTCTATCAACAAGTTGGATTCCAGATCCCACTGTGTGGATTCTGGATTTTATCAACAAACTGGACTCCAGACCTACTGTGTGGATTCTGGATTCTATCAACAAACTGGATTCCAGATCCTACTGTATGGATTCTGGGCTCAGTGCTCTGGATTCCGGATTCCAAAACGCAAATTTAAATGACGGATTCCTTACATGGAGTGTAGTTAAAGGCCCTCTAGTTAAGGACCTTCGCTGGAAACGTCGAAATTCTCCTTATATTTTCAGGTAGTTGCATCCCTACCAACACTGACACAGACACTTCAAGATTATAAATAATACTCTGACCGAAATAAAATCGTCCCGGTTTGGTTTAAAATTATTCTAATTTAATCAGTAGTATTGCACATGTGCTCTAATGTTTTCAGGTGATGAATGGCCAAGTGGTAGTTATGGTCTCCCTAGACCTAAATCAGGATGTCCAGGTGGTAAGGAGAATGGGTGGCGCGAGGGCTGGAGGTATCAGGATATGCAAGACGCTAAGAACAGCAGTGAATGGTCAAGAGTATCTAATGGGTCACATATGCTGGGTGCCATAACAGTAAAAAGGGGTAATAGAGATGTAAATAGGACATTCTGCATGAAACAAAATACTGGAATACAAGCAAAGTTTTGGCCTAAAGGTAAGGTTTTTCTCTACATGCAAAATGACTTTTTTTAATCAAAATGATTTCTTTATGTTGTATACGTTTTTTGAATGATATCCTCTTGAAAATGTATTTTTGTTTTGACAGGTTCATATTGTATTTACAAGAGTGCAGCGTGTCCGAACTTTATGACATCAGGCTGGGCGTATTGGGATGATGAAGATGGTAACAACATAAATAGAAAAGGAGGATTTCTACCAGATGGTGTATATGATAGAAATACCAAGATATACTATTGTTGTCAAACTGATGGTAACTGGTATGATTCAATTGAACTGCCAGTCAGTCAGCCATTTTATTTATTAACATCTAGCTCTACTGACACTCCTAAATGTCAGATGGTGAAGTGGGCATTTAGTTACTTGGAGTATATTGTGTTTGATACAGAAGATAGCAATAATAGAGATGCCCAGGGAGGGGAACATTTGTTTGTGGAAGGAAGAAAGCTATTCTATTGTTACTATGAAGGTACGTCATAACTCAGTTCGTCAATTGAACATTCAAATAACGCTTGCTACATAATCAGAAAAAAAATTGCATTTGAATTTTATAACATGTACGGTAACTATCAAAAAAGGTTTAAAATGTTGTACATTTCAAAATGTTCTATTGTTTCAAATAATCTTTTATAACATATGCTAACAATTTAAACACTGTTTGAATTGATTGTGCATGCAATAGTACGATAAATGATACAAGTAAGCTGTCTGGACTTTAGCTTTGCTTTTTAACATCGTTGAATTCTATTTCAGAGTGCCGCCGTACAATGACTGGTCCTATAAGTGGTTCATTTAGATTACATAAGGCTGCAGTTGATGAGATGGATCCACGCTCGCAATATTGTTCCTGGTTAATTACGCTTGCTGGAAAATACATCATTTTATTGAGCTTTAAAGAGCTGTTCATACCAAGTTGTAAGGATACATTTTTAAGAATATATGATGGTTCAAATAATACAGCCCCATTGCTTGGCACATATTGCGGTTCAAATGCAAGCACAGAAGTCGTGATTTTATCATCCACAAATAATTTATACATCGTGTCAAATTCTGGAAGTTATGAAAGATGTGCTAAAAAATTTTTTACTTTTCATGCACAATATAATGCCACGAATTCGACAGGTTGGTATAGTGCAAATTTGTATAACGGATTCCTTACATTGACCGGAGTGAATTATCTCACTATCCGTTTCCAGTAGGTAAACCGATAAACAGTAGGTGGGTAGTAGATTTTTGATCGAATAGAATAGTGAAACTGCGGTCGTTGCTCATCCTTTAGTTGGTGACAGGTCTAAGTTATAACGTATTTTTATGATTGTAGAAATTCAACCCAGTGAGCAGCCTTCTGTTGAAAATTTATTTTATTTTTATTTATTTTTAAATTTTATTTAGCTTTGCCAACTATAGCCCGCGTGCAGGCCCAAAGGAAGAATATTCGTCCCTTGGTGGGCCTGCACGCGGGCTATGTCAACTAGGGCAAGGTCACCACAAGAGCATATGCCAATTACTGTGGGCCCTTTTACCTAGCCCACCTTGTCAACTTTCCCTGTGGGAGGAAACCGGAGTACCCAGAGAAAACACACGACTTTCGGCAGAGCGTTGACTTTTTTACTCTTTTCACATGAGGACTGGGTTAGAGTCGCATTGAGAGGGTTCTCGTTGAGGCTTAAACCTGTGGCCTCAGAGGTGAAAGGCAAGTGCGCTAACCACTGCTACACCTGCCATTTCACCATCATGTTGCTCTGAAGGCAAGTGAGGTTTTGCTTAAATTACATTGAGATGTATTGTAGGAAGTTCTAATTTATCTGCATGTTGGCAGTGTTACGTTAATTTTTTTGCCGTAACATTTTGAGTTGGTTACTAGAAATAACTATAATGTTTTCTTATCTTTATTCAGTCAAGGAAAAAACAGGCAGCACAATCATTATCATAGCAACGACAGCAGGTTGCGTCGTATTTCTTTGCATCGTGCTTATTGTCTTATTGATAACATACAAGCGACGAAAGCGGGCTTCAAAATTATCAACTCCTGTCAATATTCAACTGGCAGACGCAACTCCAAAAGAATCATTGCCAATTGGTCAGGTAAATTATTTACGAATGTTTAGTTTAGAAATGATAGAGCCGTCCAGTATAAATTAAGTTAGTTTAGTTTTGGTTTCCTCCAGTAGTAACACTGGATCAATGAGAGTTGATCCTTACTGGACCTCCAAACAGAACAGTTTAGAACTTTTAGAGTCGTCCAATATAAATTAAGTTAGCGGTTTAATTTAGGCCTCTCCTCTTGTAGTGACGCTAGATCAATAAGAGATGATAGAACTGTAGAACTGATAGAACTATCCAGTATAAATATAAGTTGGTCAGTTTAATTTTCTTCCTGTAGTAACACTGGATCAATAAGAGATGAACCTTACTGGGTCTCTAGGGAGAACAGCTTGATAGAGCCGTCCAGTATAAATTAAGTTAGTTCAGTTTAGTTTTCCTCCTGTAGTAACGTAATAGAGCCGCCAAAAACTATTCCTAGCCTTAATTTTTGAATCTTTGGTGAATTGAGCAAATGCAACACGTGTAATCGACATTAAAAGTCATCATTATCATCAAAACAGGAGCCGGTTTACGAAACTGTTGATAGAGTTAATGGAGAGTTTTACAATGACATCGGCGCAAACGAGACTGAAGACATATCAGCTGAAGGTAATATGTTCAAAATAATTTTTTTATTCTACAGGTTGCAACTCTCGCCCGCGTTTGATCACCAACTGTTCAACTTCAAATGAGAGTTGATGAGTACCCCTGTTCTAAAACACAGCGTTTTACAGCACCCTGATGAAAGCTTTTGCTACGCGCGCTATAATTATATAGAAGACGGTTGAGAAAAATCCCATGCAAACTCTCGCCATATTAGGGACGGATCATGCAGTCGTAAGCCTTGGTCAAACAAGAATGAGAGAGAGATATTTATTTAAATTCGGAAATTCTTCAGTGCATATATAGCACTGCTTTACAAGAAAGCCGAATATATATGTACATTTTTAGCTAGAAGCTGATGATGTGATTATTGCTCCTTTTTTAAACTGACTGCTGCATTTTACATCTTCAGGTAAAGTATTCCACAATTTTAACCCTGAAAATGCAAAGATTTTCTTTAAATATTCAGTTTGAAGCTTTTGTAGTAAAAGGCATAGTTTTCTATTCTTAATCTATAAAAATTATCTATGGCATGCAGACATTTCAAAATGGTCTCTCAAATAATTTGGTGCCAAATTATTTAATATCTTATACATCATGGTTAATTTGTGTATGTCTCGCATTTCAGCAAGAGTTTTCCAGTTCAAAGTTTTCCGAGTCGAGAAGCGAGAGTTTGCATGAGAGTTGAGAAGAGAGAGTTTATATGAGAGTTGATAAGAGTTGAGAGGCAAGAATTTGCATGAGAGTTGATGAGAGAGAGTCGAGAAGCAAGAGTTTGCATGCAAGAGTTGACGAGAGTTGAGAAGCGAGAGTTTGCCGATGAGAATTGATGAGAGTTGAGAAGCGAGAGTTTGCATGAGTGTTGATGAGAGTTGAGAAGCGAGAGTTGCATGAGAATTGATGAGAGTTGAGAAGCCAGAGTTTGCATGAGAGTTGATGAGAGTTGAGAAGCCAGAGTTTGAGCTGGTTCAAATTTTGATCAGAATTTTTGCTTATCTGACCGGTAATATATCCAGTCAACTCTCATCAACTCTCATGCAACTCTTGTTCTCGTTTTACCGGGACACTTAAAACTCTCGTACAACTCATACTTCCGCGGCTTTATGATATCTTCTTTTGTGTTTAAAGCCATAACATCGGATTACGAGGAGGTTGGGCCATCAAATGTAAAGGAAGACTCAGATTATGTTATACCAGCTCACGAGAGAATAGAATCGTCCAAAGACATGAAAATGGGAAGAAACGTACCAGACTACGAGCCGCTGGATCTAAGCAAACGGGAAGCTGATGATTACCAAAAGTTGGTGAAAACCTGAACTTAATTGTTGTTGAAGGTCGCACACATGGTGTGGACCACTGCACTTGAAGGGAAATGGCAATACAAATTGAGTCAGTTGTCTCATTTCAAGGAACTTTTAATTAAGCGCGATATGCCGATATAACTACGCTTGTTATATACAATTCTTTTCTATCTTGTTTGGTTTTAGAGATATTTTGAAAATAATATTAAAACTATTATAGCAAAATAGGGGGCAAAATTTTTATTCTGATGCTCATTTTCTAAGTCGCCTTTTTCGTACAAATTACACTCTTTTTTTAAAGTTCAGTATTTCCTTCATTTTTAGGCGAGTTTTCATACATCTTTTGACCTAATAACATTTTGTTGGCACAATTTGTATATATGAGAAAATTAAGGTGAAAAAACAAGCAATTTTAGCAAATTATATCTCACACATATACGTATATGTATAATTAATAATTCATGAGGAAAACACAAAGAAAAATCATAAGCGTATATCGTTACATAAACTTTAACTTTGATTTTCTCAATTTACACAACGTATTTTTTGAAAATTACTTCGCCAATGCACTTACTAGATCGATCGTTTTTGAAGCAATTTAAAACATACGCAGTGCGTGTTTTGTCAGACCTAAAGATACTCGGCTTCGCCTCGTATCTTTATATCTGATAAAACACTGCTGCCCATGCATGTTTTAAATAGTACTTAAAGCTTTTTGTCGTAGGAAGGGCTTTGACCCTTATACTGACTTACAGTTCCGCGAAACGTCAGGAAGTGTATCTTTTTCTCATTCAAATGGAGAAAGGAAACAGAAAATTAATTTGTATAATTTAAAACCATTGAAGGCTTCAAAAATAATTATATACTAAAGGCTCCCTTTTTATATTTTATCTTGTATTGTGTAATCGATAACTTATAGAAGTAATTTTATGAGGCTAACCCCACCTCTGAACATCATCAAAACGATAAGTATAATTGGGTTGAAATCCAAGTGGCGGATTTAAATTCGTTGAACTGGACACTGCTGTCAGTTCCGTGAAGTTCCGTTGGTTCCGTATATGGTACATTATCGTAAGCATGTACGTAAGGTGTTTTAGAGAGGAATGGATCATCAGTCTTAACTTTGAGTCTTTAAGTTTTGAATTAACTCTCGCTTCTCAACCCTCCATCAACTGTCGTTCTTGTTTCAATGCGAATTTCAAGTAAACTTGACAATTCTAAGGAGTACTTAAGCCTGGATGAGAGGGCATCAGACCTTTATTTTGTTAATCTATGTGACTTGGCACTCAACTCTCATCCTCAGAAAAAGTTTGAAAGTAAATTAATGTAGTGAAACTTTTGATAACGTTTTCAACTTCCTTTCTCGGGAGAAATCAAGCTCAACAGCAGAGGCAGTTCCGCATAGAAACTGTACCGTCGAAATCCCTCGAATACGCGGAAAGCAAATATAGACCGCTTTAATTTCCTGCGAAAGTTTGGGAAGAAATAGAATACAAGTATGTATATTGTTTTCCAACTGTAGAGGCGTGGATATGCATGACCATAGCCTATCGGGGGGAAGATGGCTGTGAAACTCATTATAGAATAACAATATATAACTCGTTATCTATGTTAGTCAACGTTTATTCATAAATCTGGTCGTTTCACCGTCACGTGTGTCAGTATTGTATTTTTGCCCAACTGACCAATAGCAATATGTTTTAGGAAAGTTACCTATCATTACTCAAACAATATGGTAAATTGGAAATTGCTATTAGTGGATTTGGCAAAAATACAATACACACGTGACGGCGAAGGACCGTATTTATGAATAAACGTTGACTAACATAGATAATGAGTTTATTAGTCATTCTAATCAGTTTCACAGCCATCTCCCTAGCTTCGAAAGACTATGGGCATGACATGACTAAGTCAACATACTTCGTACTTTTCAGAAGCACGGTTGTCAGATTATCTGAATCGGATGCTGGTTTGTGTGTTCCGATAGTAGTTCTGTTAATGTTCACCATCTTTCAGTAGACATGCAGGTAATTATAAGATGTGTACAGATGAGCTATTCTACACGCGTAATAACGAACAACCTGTTCATGGACATGGTTGATATTGACAGGCTTGAACAAGGTCACGTGATATTGACAGGCTTGAACAAGGTTGTGCTGAACCCTAAGAACAAGTTGTCAACAATGTTGTCACAACATTGTCATTGTTACGACTGAACATGCTGTAACAACATTGTTCACAACTTGTTCTGCATGAGGGTGTAGCACAATCTTGTTCAAGCCTGTCGGTATCGACCGGGAACAGGTTGTTTATTTTTACGCGTGTACATACAATACAGTGTGTATAAAAAGAGTATAGCCTTTCAAATTCAAATTAACGATAATTATAAGTGATTTGATTGTTATCAACTGCTTTGAGTTAATGATATACAGGGTGTCCCAAAAAAAAGTGACACTACAGTATAGAAATTATCTCATTGTTCTTAAGCCGCTCTTAAACGCGCGTGATTACACGCCTGGGAATTTAATGAACTTGTATTTAATTTAAGCATTTTAAAACGTTTTCGCTTTGTCCAAGTATTTTAACGCCCGAGTCAAGCAAAACGATTACACTAATAAACGGTTTGCTTTTTTATTTTAAATTCCAGAAGCAGAAGTTTATGCACCTGTGGGGTCAACTTAGTGCTAGGGCATTCAAATTATAACAATAGGATAATTTCTACAGTGTGTATAAAAAAAAAAACGCAACCTCGGAATTTCCTAAGAATACTTTGCAATTCTTAAGCATAAAAGACTTTAGGCGTCTGGGAATTGAAATCGAATTGCTAATAAATCATATTACTTTTGTTGTGCATTAAATAAATACATAAATTTTGCTTTATATGCACTCGCGTGTGCAGTAATTTTGGCAGTTTTGGCACTTTGCTATTTTAAATTCCCAGGCCCCTAAAATCTTTTGTCTTTAAAACAATGTCGATTTCTTGAGAAATTCCGAGGTTGCTTTTTTTTTATACACCCTGTACTGTACAGGGTGTCCCAAAAAACCCGAAAACTATTGAAATCACTTATTGTTAAATTTGAATGCCCTACCAAACAGCTGGACGTAATGATGCGTAAAACACGCCTGGCATTTTTGCACGCGAAATTGCACATTAGAATGTGTCAGTTTTTTTCGTTGCCGTGCGACAATTTTGGGAGCTTGGTAGCGAATTTGATAATTGAAAAATTCCTCAAATTCCGCGAGCGCGTGCTTGTGCGCGTTTTCCTTGAGGGTTATTTA
>CACRXK020002902.1:12599-39686 GCA_902702795.2 Paramuricea clavata | reverse complement strand
GTGATTCTGTGATCGACACAAGAAATATACCACATGTAGTGTATGCAAAAACAACTACAACGCCTGTGAATCCTTTTGATACACAAAATAATGATACTATAAACAGTCTGCCCATGGTGGTAGGACAAAATAATAGCATTCTATATCCATTGTAGTAGAGTCCATTGAGGCAAAAATATCATTGATCTGCCTATTGTGGTAGAGCCCATTCAAGGCAAAAACTATACATCTGCCCATTGTGCCAATGTGGTAGAGCCCATTGAGGCAAAAACTATAGATCTGCCCATTGTGGTAGAGGCCATTGAGACAAAAACTATATATCTGTCCATTGTGGTATCTAGTGCCCATTGAGGCAAAAACCATTGATCTGCCTGTGGTCTAGCCCATTGAGGCACCAACTATCAGCGATCTGCCCCAGAGAATCGATAATAGCAGGCAGATATTCATATATTCGTGTTCACAGACTGTAAAAACAATCGACTTCAAAAGAAATTAATTGGGCAGAACACGAATATATGAATATCTGCCCTCCCCCCAATTATCGATATTCCGGCGCCTCTGATCTGCCCATTGCGATGGAGCCCATTGAGGCACCAACTATCAGACTAGGGGTCAGCCAGGGGGGGGGGGTCGTAGTATCCTAAAGAGCTGATAAATATGGATCAAAATACCTATTATTATGGTCAAAATGTTACATAATACCTAAAGCAATCAGAAGCTGTATACCAGACCTAATACCCAAAATTAGTAATAACATTTAAAGTAAATATACAGTATACTCGAATTAAATACCATTGGACCCTATATACAGTACACAAAACCCTACGGCCGACCCTACAGAATGCTCTGCCCATTGTGGTGGAGCCCATTGAGGCACCAACTATCAGTGATCTGCCATTATGTGCAAAGGCAATGAGTTTGTAGTGTTCCATTTCTAGATGTTTATAGCTTTAAACAAATGTTGTCTGCACATATATTGACTTACAGCAATTACATGTAATATTACTAACATTTTAACTGACTTTTGTATAAGATCTGAGATATGTCCATTGTTAGCATAATATGAAATAATTCTAGTGGCCTACATATGGCTGTGTCACTACGATAATGCTCACAATTTCTTTCTTATTATATATTTTTGCAGTTCTGACTGAGTACAATCTTAATCATGTCAATGAATGGTGTCATCTGAAGCATATTAAACAGAAATGTCAACAAATACATTTTGTCTACCCATCGGCAGATTGTTCGGTTGGTCTGTGATAGGGGAAGCCATGAAGGTGGCATTACATGTAAAACGATAATTGGAACAAAAACCGACTTTATAGTATTTTTATATAAACATTGTTCTGTATTCAGTGGCAAACTCACACATGTGATCACCAAGTTTATACTTTATAGTGCACTTTTTATAAGATGAGATGTAAGATACAATCAGGGATGCCGGAACTGGGGGGGGCAGGAAGGGCAGCCGCCCCCAGTTGCCCTTTATCAGGAGGGGCAAGGGGGGCAAAGGTGTCCTTTCAATTTAAAGGATTGCCTTGGCAAAATAGCGAATTGTCAGAAATGTTAGTGCAATTCTTTTACTAATTTGCTTCAGAAAACGCAAGAAATACAGTCATCGAGCTTCAAGAATAGCACAATCGCCTGGCAGAGAACTCCCTCACACCCCTATCATCCAATCAATAGAAAACATGATTAGGTGAAGTTCAACTCCCAATGTTTTGCAAACATCTCTTAGTACATATCAATTCAAAAGTGCCCTTTCACGAAAATCTGCCACCCTTGCCTTCACATCGTTCCGGTGTCCCTGGATACAATTGTAGAAGGTAATTGATGTAGAACATGTGTAAGACATTACATCATACATACAGTGAAAAAGACACTTTTTGGTTGTAGTACATCCTGCATGTACATATCGGCAGCATTTTACTTGCGACAGTAACTCCTAGTTTAAATGATAAAGGTCTGCATGATTTTGAAAAAAGAATGATTATTAGCATATTGCTATGGCCCTGGATAGAGTTTAAATCAGACAAAACAGGACAATATATTGGGCTTCAACAGCCAATTTGCTACGGCGCATGATTGCATGAACAACGCGATTAAGTAAAGATTACAAAACTCATTATTGTGTTAAATGATGACTGAAAATGAGATGGGATTCTAAAGAACGTTCTCGATCGTTTACTGATATTTTTGTGTGTGTTTTTGACGTTGTTAAGATTAATATGCAACGTGCAAAAAATATAGGGTAGGGGGGGGCTCACCCCCCCCCCCCAAGTCAACATGAAATTTTAACAAGGGGGGCTCCGCCCCCTGAGCCCCCCTCCACTACACCACTGTAATGCCGTGCGCAATGCGGTGAGCTCTGGAGCGCGAACTCGAGTCCAAAAAAGTGAAGCCAGCTTCGTGTTAATTAACCGCGCAGGCATGCTAGGCAAAAACAATAGAAAGGAATTGGAACTGACGTCTTATGCTGATGCAGGTCCTATATCTCTTCAATTTCCGCCATCTTGGCAAGGAATGTTCCGCATTTTCGTATTTTGTCTTCGATTTAAAGACTAATCATTCTAATATTATGATTTACGGTCCGTTAGGAAAAAAAAACTGGATTTAGCTTGGAAAATGGTATAAAAACTGTTTACGACCTTCAGAGCTATTGGATGGCTGGACACATTATTGCAGGACGTCAATGGCCGCCATCTTGACTTCGCCTTAATGAAAAAGATGGCGGCATGTCGATCTACCTACAATCCTTTGCGTGCAGCAAGCATAAATTCGCAAAAAAGAGTGACAAGAAAAACAGACAATGACATGAAACTTTAACAGATAGGAATAACTGACGTCTTGTCTTTTGTGTGTTATTTAAAAAACGTTTAACTGTTGTTTTAAATAATTTCGGACTGCAATGCATTGTGGGTAGATCGACAGCCGCCATCTTTTTTATTAAGGCGAATTGAAATCGTCGCTATATTACACCAAATAGCAGACTTTACGAAATCAATTCGCTGGTCGTCAACAATCTGTGCTGTAAAGCTGGAATTCGTTTTTCAAAAGCAACAAGGATTTCTTTGCACTTGCAAGGGTTTAGGGACATCATTGTTTTGCGAACGTCTAGTTAACCCTTGATGAGTTAACTCTTGATGACGTTTTGATGAGTTAAAAAGATTTCGATTTTAGTTTAACTCTTGAGCAGGAGTTTATTACGTAATTTATAATAAACGAGGGAGCGTTTATTATCGAAAAGTGTGCCTCAAAAACGTGGCGCTGTCTAGCCGAGTTTGTTTGTATTACCATCAGGGCAAATGGTATCAAGACAACGATGCTGTCAGGCACTTTTTCTTTGCTTTCTTCTTTGCACGACTTTGTTTTCCTTTGCGCGAATTGTTTTGCTCCCCCCCCCGTTTTTCTAATGGTCCGCCCCTTAGGGCCGGACCATTAGATTTTTGATGGGGGGGGGGTTGTGCATTTTCCACACTGCTCGATATTTTTTTTTCGTCCTTCAGACAAGCAGGATATTTTTTTATTACCTCTGTGTCCTTGCACGATATTTTTTTTCTCTCAACTTTCAAAATCAATATAATCATTATATGTATTAAATATGCATATTTTAATATGCATACTTCAAAACTGTAATAATATATAAAAATAATAAAATGCTAAATTCATCAATTGGACATTTTAAACAGTGAATTTTCAAATATTTGTTATTAAAATTGATGTTTGATGTCTGGGGTTGTTGATCTTCCTGTTGAATTAGAAGTAGAAGGCAAGGAGAATCAATTGAAAGCATTTCTTAAAAAATTATCACTCGAAGACAAGTTTAAGAATTTCCAATCAAACGGTTTGAGTCAAATTGAACACCTACAGGATATTCATGAAAAGGATGTTGACATGTTAGGTTTGACAGTATTTGAATGGAGACGACTTCAACGTGAGATCACTACTTGGAAAAGTGAAGAAGAAAGTGCGAAAATTGGTAATGCCAAAACAAGTGTTGCTGCATTCAAAACATCTTCGGCATGTGCATAGGCGTACCGGGCGGGGGGCGGTAGCCCCCCCCCCCAGTTTTTTGGGCAGTCGGGCAATATTCGATGAACAGTCGGGCAAATTTGGTTTGTGATAAAAATAAATGGGACAAATTCTGTCAATTGTGTCGAAAATTCAGTCAATTTTGTGACCAATGTAGTGTTTTTTGGAAAATTTGTGTGGAAAATCTGCAGTCATATCCTTGCCCAACTCTTTGAGTAATTTCTTTGGGACTCGAGATGGACAAGGGAACATAGTCGTCTCTATTGAATCCTTAAAGAGAAAGTACAAGGCTCTATGGTATGAGAATCCTGTCAATCCAACTCAAATATTCTCCAACTCATTTATTCTACAAATGGCAGAACAACGGATGCAATTTGAGAAGACCCTCCGTAGCTGTGAATTATGGTGCAGAAAACAAAGGTCAACACGAATTTCTTTTTTGCTGGCATTGGCAAAAACACCTGTGATTTCAACGTGGAATCAATACTACAAGTCGCAAAGTATTATGGGAAAGTGTGAAATATTAGAAAGACAACACCCTGCAGTAGCATCATTTTTGGAAAACAGAGTCAGAGAGGAATCATCCAATGTGCCATCAAAAGCCATGTATGAAAATATCTGCCAGTATGTTGCAAAACTTGAAGAGGTCAGCACCTTTTCAACCAATACCCTACAGAAGTGAGATACTGAGATGGCTAAATGCAGCCCTGCTGGAGTACCCAAAAAAGGTACAGTACGTAGTTTCCACTTTTCAGAAGAGATGATAGTATTTTTATAGTAGAAAATAGACCTATATTAACACACAAATTGGAAATGTTAGCCATATAGGTTAATACATTTATACGTTAATCTCGAATCAGGACTTGGGGTGGGGAGAAAAATTTAAAATTGGCTTCTGAACTTTAATAGTTGCTTTATATGCACTTTAATATAGGTTACAAGGATGAGTTGGATTTCCTATCAAAGAATATAAGACCTCGACTTATTGAGATCGACACTTCCATCAAAGAAAAGGCACAACAGGCTCGTGAGTGCATGGATGCAGCCAGAGAGAAGCATGTGTATTCAATTGTGTACAAAAGTGCAAAGCGGAAAAGAAAAAGTTGAAAATCAAGTATGTCCGCACGTGCAAGTCAAGCCAAGGATGGTGATTATAAAACAACTACACTGATTAATTAAATCAGTGATTCAGATTCAGAATCAATGTCAGAGGAGCAAGATTGAAAAACTGTTTGATATATACATTTGTTAATTGTTTTGTTTGTATTCTTGATTCCTATATTAATATATAAACAACTATATGCATGTTCATATATTTATCTACTATTGTTGTTGCTATTTTAAAGTTGTTGTTGGTATATAAAATGAAAAATTATGTCTTTTGATAATAACAGAGTATATATATTTAATATAAAAAATATTATATTCGAGCTATTCTGATATCCTCACAAAAACGTTTTAATTGTAGTAGCCAAATTTTAAAATTTTCAAAATTTTATACCCCATTCTGCTCGCACACTGTACGCTTTATTTCTTTGCACATGATAGGGGATCCATGCATGAGTTCCTGAAAATTGTGCATGTGTCATGTGACAATATACCACTAGAGATTTGAGGAAATTTTAAAAATATTAAAAGCCAAAAAGCCAGCATCTTCTCTCTGATGCCCACACTCTAGATTTCAGCGGTAATCTTTGCCAAAGCCAGGTTTGCAACCACGTCTAGCGCATTTCACATATTTTTATATGACTCTTCTATTATTTAAAGTCTTTTATTAAAGTCTTTCAAATTGTTATAAAAATAATATTTAATTAAAAGGTTATATACTATGGATTCAGGTTAATTTCTTCAAAAGCCTCTGCGGAGGAGAGACTTCTGACAATCACGAGGGTGGAAACTTGTATGGTGTGCTCGATATTTTTTTCGTGCGCATTTGTCCTGTTCGATATTTTTTCGTACCAATAAGTGCTTGCTCGATATTTTTTTTGGATTTACACAACCCCCCATCAAATATCTAATGGTCCGGCCCTTAGTGTGAACAGAAGAGTCCCGAAACACGTTCTAATTAATGGGAAAACCGAAAACGTCATTGTATTACGCCTGTATTCTAAAAGCTCACTCACGCTCACACTGAAAGAGTGGATGTTCAATTTGAGCTTTCCTTGAGTGCCAATGCCGTTTTTGAATCGCTGGAGGGTGAGTAGTCACATAGTAAGGTATGACACAAACCTCCAGCTTTTCGAAAACAGCATTGACACTCAAGGGAAGTTCAGATTGAAACTCCACTCTTTGAGTGTGACCGTGAGTGAGCTTTTAGAATACAGGCTTTACGCCCGTTAAAGCTCACTCACACTCAATGAGTGGAAATTCAATCTGAGCTCAGCTTGAGTGTCAATGCTGTTTTTGAATAGCTGAAGGGTGAGTAGTCTCATAGTAAGGTACAACACTAACCCTCCAGCTATTCAAAAACAGCAATGACACTCAGATTGAACTTCCACTCATTGAGTGTGAATGAGCTTTTTGAATACGGGCCGTTAGACGTGATATTACCCCAAACGAAGTCTCAGGATATTGCCCACAGACACTCAACGTGATTCGGGTATGTCCTTATTATTTGTCTTATATTTACCGTACGAAACTTTTTACATGTTATATAGCATACTTTGGACCGGAAAAAGTTTGACTTAGAAATTACACAAATATACACATTTTATTTTCATTCAACCATCATTATTATGTAATTGCTTTCCATGATCAATATACAAATAACCAAATTTAACACTCAAATAGTCTTATGGATTACCAATATTATTATGGTCAATTCATTATTGAACTTCAGTTTGTGACATAGTAGTTTACTGCCTTTAACGCTGCTTCGACCAGAGCTGGATAGTTTGGTGTTCCGCATCCAGTCACAGGATCCCAGCCTTCTAAAGCGTAGAACCCGCGATCGGGCTCACCACAACCTTCATTATACCCAGTGGTTGGATCATACAAGGATTTTGCATTGGAATACAGGAACGGATTCAAAAATCCCATGGGAGGTTTATTATTCTGCAAGCGCATGTCATTAACAAGACCAATGATTCCTGCAACAGTAGGAGTAGATGCTGAAGTACCCATCACCCCTGGCACTGGTACGAGGTTGTTCACAATCCAGAAATGATTGCATACAGCTGAGATATCTGGGTAGCCACGTCCTGTGTTGTTATACAATGATGCATTGGGTAATTTTTTAGAATTTTGTAGGTAGTAATTAACGGCTGATGCTTGATAACTGGGTCGTTTGAATACATTACTGAAACCACCCCCGCTGATCTCATAACCATATTCGCCGTCAATGCCAAATGGATTGTTAAACGCCGTTCCACCAACTGCAGTTACGTAAGGACTTGAACATGGAAAGTTTGGACGGAATTTTTTCTTGTGGCAGCCAGCTCCGTTATCTCCACTTGCAAAGAGAATGGTGATGCCCCGTACTCCAGCTTTCATAAAATCAACATTAATACGGTTCATGTAATCAGCGGACAACGAGTCTTCATTATCGCCATAACTAACACTGAAGATATACGGGATGTCACTCGTGTTTCCTACAGCAACAATCCATTCAAGGAACGGTTCTTGACTCTCATGTCTTCCTGCCGTACTCCAGAACCACGTAGCAATGTTCGCGCCTAGGCTCATGATGTATTGTACATCAAGACTAGCCTCGATCCCAGATCGTCCACTGTCTGGACCCACAACTTTAGTGATGTCAGGAAGATGCGTAAATCCACCACCAAATAAGGCGAAGAATTCTTTCAAGTCAGTGGAACTGTAGTATTGTTCCAAGAATTGCGCAACAGCCTGACTATTGTTGGGATGCTTACCGACTGTATCTGAAACATTATACCGCGTGCGCAGTACAGACGGATACACGCCAATATGAATACCTATATCAGCCGAAGAAGATTGTACTTTGGTTTTTGCAAAATCCAATGCAGGAAAGCGCAGCAAGCCACCAACAAAGTCCAAATGCTTCGCGACCTCTTTTGGAACAGTATAGTGTGCATTGGAACGAATCACGGATTTTCCTGATCCTTCATGATGAAAGCGGTAGAACCTAGCTCCACTCAGTAAGATTTCGGCAATCGCTGATGTTGTTTCACAAACAATGTAGTCAGACTTCCTAGTTTCGTCACAGTTCCGACTATCCACACCACCCTGTTGCAACCATGATTTTACGACACGAATAGATTCATCTCTTGGCTTTACCAGATCGCTCACTGTCTCGAGATCTAGATACCGTCCATACGCTTTGGATTTCGGCTCGGAGACACTCCAGAAAATTTTCTCAAGTTTCGCAATATTTTGCTGTTTGATAGCAAATGTGAGACGGACTCGGTCGTGGGAAAAAACTCGCTGCGTTAATTTCCAACCCTCAGATTTCCAGTGCTCAACGTCATGGCCGGTTTCTAAAAACACTCGTTCATCCTTTGAAAATGGAATAGCGATAATTTCAGGCAGAAAAATCGCCCAAACGAAGAAAGATATACTTGATTGCATTGTTTGACCTCCGATTCTGAAATTATTGCGCCAGGTATATTAAACATCACATGATATCATTTGTTATATGACACTGAAGGTCAACATATATTTTGTAAATTTCGACTTCCGTACTGATTTATCTCCGCTGATCTCAGATATGTAAATATACAAAAATATTATACTCTGAAACACCTGATGACAACCTGATTCATTTTAAATGACGTTCGTAAAGTTTTCGTTAATTTTTTTGTATATTTGTACTCGTGTGAAAACACGGTGAGATTGTGAGAACTGAGAACTATTATAATATTTGCGAGTCGGCTTGGAATAAAAAGTAATAGTTATAGCAATTTTGCTAAAATTACTGAAAAAGTTACGTTAGGAAATTATGATATGTCCGGAAAAATTTTTGTATGTCCGGAAATGTCTCCCACCCCCCGCTCGCCAACAATTTTGGGGAAAAATAGTAGGGACTGCAATGTTTGTCGGCAAATGCTACACTACACCCCCTCCCCTCCCCTCCCTTCTTTATCCTCTTCAACGGCCCCGCATGAACCACCAGAATTTTTTTATTCTAGGTTCTCCTAAAAACGAATTTCTAGTGCATTTTAAGTGTGGTGTCCGTAAAAATCCGAAAAGTCCAAAGGCAAAGTCTGTAAAAGTCCCAAAAATCACGAATGTATACTTCAGCCTTGACAACTACTGTATTTACTCGTTTGAGCGCCGCGGCGCTCTTTAAATTTTCAGACTTCAGAGCTTCAGATGCGGCGCTCATTCGGGGGCGGCGAGTAAATACGGTATACAAAGAATATGACGGAAGTCACGGAACCTATACTTAATCAGTGAAATTTTATAATCCTCAGTAAATATGGATTCTGAAAATAATAAGAAAATATTGCTTTATTACTGAGAAAAGATCTCCAAAAGTCCGACAAAATTAGTCTCAAAGAATCCAATCGAAATTAGAGTCGAAAAGTCTCATGCACTGTTCTAAGAGTGATTTACCCCTCTTGTCAATGTAACAGATGGATTTAGGCATTAGCCATTTATACTTGAAGAATGACCGATGATTAATAATCGATAAGACTACAGGGTACAGCACGAAATCATCACTTGCCCCAAGTCTGAGAGGTACACACGCAAAAATCTCACATCTTGCAGTCTGCCAACAAGCAGTCAACAAGTTGTGTTCGCACTCGGCTTGTCCCAAGTTGTCAACAAAGTTTGGAACAATTAGCTGTTAACAACTTGTAACAAGCTTGATGGCATTATATCAGGTTTCAGGTTGCAAGGTTATTCCAACAAGTTTGATACCGTCATGATATAATATTATTATAACCTATAGTTGTGTCGTCAACCTTGTAACATTCTTGTTATATCATGACTGTATCAGACTTGTTAGAACAACCTTGTAACAAGTCTGATAATGCCATCAAGCTTGTTATAAGTTGTTAACGGCTTGTTCCAAACTTGTTATATATATATATATATATTATAGATCTGGATATATCCTGTTCGTCCCTATAAAATTGACGAGTCTGCTGTGCAACACAACTTGTGAACAGCTTGTGACTAGATTTGTAACAACTCATGCGTTTTCACGCGTGTAGACTTACGTACGTCTACACGCGTAAAAATCTCACATTTTGTAGCAAGTCTGCCAACAAGCCGTCAATAAGTTGTGTTCGCCGACTGCTTGTGCCAAGTTGTCAACAAGTTTGGAATAAGCTGTTAACAATTTGTAACAACCTTGTTGATATTATCAGACTTGGTACAACTTACAAGGTTGTTCCAACAAGTCCGACACAGTCATGATATAGCAGTATTGTTACAACCTCGTGTCGTCAATCTTGTAACATTCTTGTGAACCTACGACCTTTGGAATACTAGCCCAATTCTCTGCCAACTGCGCTACGCGGTCAGGTTGGTTCGAGTATGTGATATTTTGGAACAGAATCTAGTCCTTCGATATCAATGTAATCTAGTAATTATGATTTTTTTTCTGTGTTGGTGCAATGTACTCAGGTGAACTGATGTTTGTGATGTTACTCTGAGTGTTGTATATCCACACCGGGCAAGCTTGAAAAATATGCCTGGCCACGGTGGGAAATTGGGAATCTGTGTTGGTGACTGAACTCATGATTACTAGATTACATTGATATCGAAGGAACTAGATCATAGACTAGATTTTGTTCCGAAATATCGTATACTCGAACCACGGTTTATAATAGACTTAGGTCTATTAACCGGGTTGAACCGACCTAGCTGACCGCGTAGCTCGGTTGACAGAGCGTTGGGCTAGTGTTCCAGGGGTCGTGCGTAGGTTCGATTCTCACCGTGGCCAGGCATATTTTTCAAGCTTGCCTGGTGCCATATTCACCTGAGTACATTACACCAACACAGAGAAATCAAGTCTGATAATGCCATCAAGTTTGTGTCAAGTTGTTGACAGCTCGTTCCAAACTTGTTACAACAACTGGAAACAAGCAGTGCGAAGACAATTTGTCAACAGCTTGTGAACAAATTTGTAACAACTTGTTTGCAGACTTGTGACAACTTGTGCGTTTTTACGTGTGTAGAATAATAATGCCACTTGTTCAATTCGTGCCCCAAAGACCTCGTTTTGATGTGGCCTCGTTTTGATCTTGAATATCAGTGATACCCATAGGTGATACCACCAGATATATGAACTCACCCGCATTGAGTGGGTGACACCCGCATTTTGGAATCATCACACGCGGAAAAATTGGCACATAAAATCACCCGCATTAGCAAATTTTACAGCAATTCACCCGCATTCTGTGATTCTGTCTTCTGATTCTTGATTCGTTGTTCTGTTTTTGGTTGATAGAGTGTATGCGTGCGCACATCTACTTCTACTTCAACTAGACTTAACTCTTAAGACGTTTGTATACATCTGTTTTGTCATAAACAAGAATATAAATATCTATGGAAGTTAGAAATATGGGGCTTAGCAAGGCTTTTATAAACCACCAATCAATTTTCTCAACAACAAAAAATGACGTCATGTCAAAAATTATATATCACACCGCATTTTTGTTACTTAGGGTTCACATCTCTGTACCACTATAACCACAACTTTGCAAAACACTACGAAAACGTAATATTAAAGAATCTAGTATTGAAGTTCTTACTCCAGATTGCTCCAGATAGTATATAGCTCACTGGCCCAACTGGAAACGAGGTGAACACCAAAATGGCGGCTTCATGATTCTGATTCATGAAGGTATATTACAAATTTACAATTTTTCAATATTACATGTAAACATGGCACGTTTTAAAACGAAAAGCATAGATAAATCTACGGAACTAAATAAAAAGATAGATATGTCACTCGGTAAGTAGTAAGTACTGTCTTAATATAACATAAATCTGACAGACATTCCAAGTTTAGCACTGGAGGTTATTAACATTTATAGGACTACAAGTTTAGCTAGTACGTACTTTAGTAGTTCGTCGATCAGTGTGTTGAAAATTATCTAGTTCTTCTGGGTAAAATAGTAAAAATTAAGTCTTCTGAAATGGCATTTTCTGCATTTGGGGAATATGTTGTTATATAAAGTGATCCTATAAATTGCCGTATTAAGTAACTTCATAAAAAGGTCAATCTTGACTGACTATTAATACATTTAAGCCCCGTTTACACTACGCTCAATTTTTGGTACGGCACGGATAAAATTTGTACCCGTACCACCTTTTTGGTTCTTGGTCCAAGAACCAAAAAGTGGTACGGTACCAAAAACTGAGTGTAGTGTAAATGAGGCTTAGCTAAATAGGTAGTCCAAGAACCAAAAAAGTGGTACGGGTACCAATTTTATCCGTTCCGTACCAAAAATTGAGCGTAGTGTAAACGGGGCTTTATATTGCTAAAAACCAGAGGCTAAAAACCGTATGTTAATGATTTTTTAACTATATTTCCTGAATATTCAGGAGATTGCATGAATTTTCAGGAGACTCCCAGGAAAATCAGGAGAGTTGGAATTTCTGAAATCATGCATAAATGCATTGTCTGATTTTTAACACATTGAGTGGCAGCATCTTCCATCCTGATCCTTCCCTGGACAAGTAAAATAGTCTGGTGTTAGAAAGAGTAAAATAATAAAGATTGGGATTCAGGTAATTTCCCACCAAAATGTGTATTTTAATTGCAAGGCCACTGCATGTACTGTATTTACTGAGCTGAACAGCAACTCTGACTAGTAAGCTGAAGTTGCTAAACTGCAGCCATATACTTTTACTCTCAAATCCTTTGGGCTTTAACCCTTTAAGGTGCATTTTCACTTAAAGGGTTAAAGCCCGAAGGATTTGTGAGTAAACGTATATGGCTGTAGTTCAGCAACTTCAGCTTACTGGTCAGTGTGTAAGTTGCTGTTCAGCTGGTAAATACATGCAGTGACCTTGCATGTAATTAAAATACACATTTTGGTGGGAAATCGTGATCATTAGTAATGCAAATGGTCCATTGTCCCTCAATAAGGCAAAAATTGACCGCCCGATTCTGATACCAATTATCGTCAATCACTAAAAATTGGATTGGAAAACAGGACGTTATATTGGAAATTGGCCCAAATTCCATTTGGAACCAATTGTAAACCATTCGGAACCAATTGGAATTCCAATAGGGATTTAAGTTCTCTAATAGGAATTTTTAAAGTTTTCCATGGACTTTGGACAGAAGAAACCATTCCAAATGGCCTAAATTCCAATTGAGTTATAAATCCAAATGGAATTCCAATTGTATTTTTTGTATGGATCGAGTTATCAGAGAAAAACTTTGTTGTGCAAAAGCAAATTTAGCAGTCAGTTACAGTAGCGAGCTGACCACAACTTTACAGTACAGTGCAGCTACAGTAGTACACATTGATCATACTCTCACTATCAGTATTCCTTTGGGAAACATCATTGGGGATTGGACTTAACCCACCTATGGGGGCAGGCAAAAGTAAAACCAGTGGTGCCTAAATTACTTGTACTCGAGTAAAAGTAGAAGTAATTAACAATAAAACGACTTAAGTAAGGGTAAAAAGTACTGGAAGCAAAACGTACTTAAGTATTAAAAAGTACAAAGTAGTCTTAAAAAATATTTGAAGTACAAAGTAAAAGTAAAAGTACTATTGTCTGTAGCATGTAGAGGGGGAACTTCTCCAATGGATTGACATACAAAAGACACAAAACAGCACATTATATGTGTGCACCGAATATACAATATTTCACGGCATGGTCTACTTTCCAGACCCCCATCGAAGATATAAGAAATCATTAAATAAATAATGCTTATAAGTAAGTCACAAACGAGAGATCCCAGACGCATGTAGAGGTCGTATTACCTATCCCGAAATTGAAATAAATCAGAAGTAAATCACTTAAAATTAAACAAAAGTTAGAAGGTAACGAAATGAAAATAACGAAGTAAAACGTCACTTCTTAAAACGACTTCGTTCCAAGTAAAAGTACTCCAGAAAAAGTTTACTTTGTTACATGCTGACTCTCTAAAATTGTACTCAAGTACAGTAACGAAATACAATTACTTTGTTACTTGATACCACTGGGCAAAACAAGTAAAAACTCCATTAACAACCCAATCTTTGTAAATATTGTACATGCAGGGCTGCAAATTACTGTCGGACATCAGACAATGTCCGACTAAATTTGGCAAATGTCCGAGCAAAAGTAATTTTGATCGGACATTGGTCAGATCACAAAAAAAAATTGTCACATTATACATTTTTTTGAATAATCCTGTTGAAATTCACTCAATTTGCATTTTGCAATAAAATTTACAAGGCATTCTAGCATTTCCCTTACAAAACCAAATTATATGGGACATATATGGACCAACTATGGGATTGATATGGTTCAACCTATGGGCCATATATGGAAGTTATATGGCTTTGGTATGGCCTGGTTGCCTTCATAGCATACCCATATCATGTTTTTGATATGGGTTTGATACGTATTTGGTACAAATCCATACATATCCCATATCACTTACTATGGGAAATACATGGGTTCCTTATATCATTTCAGAACAACTTTGCTATGGGTAAGATAGGATTCTATATGGGAATGATCTGGGAACATGATATGGAATTCATATGGTTCTTGATGTATAAACTATGGGATTGATATGGTTCAACCTATGGGCCATATATGGAAGTTATATGGCTTTGGTATGGCCTGGTTGCCTTCATAGCATACCCATATCATGTTTTTGATATGGGTTTGATACGTATTTGGTACAAATCCATACATATCCCATATCACTTACTATGGGAAATACACGGGTTCCTTATACCATTTCATGACAACTTTGCTATGGGAATGATAGGATTCTATATGGAAATGATCTGGGAACATGATATGGAATTCATATGGTTCTTGATGTATATAAACTATGGGATTGGTATGGGTGCAACAATTATCATATTATACTGGGAATGGTATGGGCACTTGTTTTTCATCCCATACCAAACCCATGTTAACATCTAACATCCAAATGCTAGATGTTAACACATTGTGGGTTTGGTACGGGATGAAAACAAGTGGCCACCATTCCCAATATACTTGCTGCAGCTCAAGAAAATTGTACTGGCTGGCATACATAGTTTTACTAACATGCAAAAAATCTTCAAAAACACAATACACAAATAAATAACATAGTTAATAAATAAACAAATTACAAAATTGTTAACTAATTTACTATTTCTTAATGAACTTGCAAAGTTTGTCTAACTAAATTACCATGGTATAACTATATATACAAACATGCGATAATGTCAAGTACTAAGTGCTTATTGATCTATATAAATGCATCGATATCTATAATGTCCTCAGTCCTCTCAACTTGTGGGCCTGACTACAGACTATTCAAACTCTTTGCATACGCCTGGCCTCCACGTCACTTTTCATGTTTATTTTTTGTATCACCTGACTTGGTGTAGGGCCTTCTTTAGAAAATCTTGCAGAGCAATATGCCCACTGGTGTCAATAGCAGAACATCTTCTACAACCTCTATCATCTGCAGGACAAAATAATTCAAACGTCAATATTTTGCCAGATCTGACAAAAATGATTGTACTGACAGAAAATTTATACCCTATATTCTGCAGCCAAATTTTCACCAAGCATTTTTGCATCAAATTTAATATTTTACTCTGTCTAACGGAAGACAAATTTACTCTGTCAAATGCCAAATCGTTATGTTTTATTATATGTCTAATTACAGACAATTTTATTTGTTAAGTGGAGAGTCTGGCACATTAATGGAATAAATATTTAATAAAATAACAAAGTACTAAAAGTAGGGCACATTGCTTTTAAATGTTCCAACACAACAGCTTTTGCAGTTAATATTAAGTATTAATAACCTTTCAATAACCAACACTTCTTATCTTGATGAGTAAAATCATCTGATAATTAACTATCAAAGTACTGAAAGTGGGGAGTGTTAGGATGAATTGCATCTAAATGTGTTAACAACAAACAATGCAAAATAGTCTGGTGTTAGACAGGCCAAAATATTGAGCTTTGAAAAAGAGCAGATTAGTGTGAATTGGGTCTTAATGAGTTTACACATAACACATAGGGACAGCAAGAAAACCTATCAAAGTTGTCCACTCTCTTTCACAAGTAAAATATTTGATCTGGTGTTAGACAAGGTAAAATAAAAAAGTACTGAAGGTTGAGCATATTCATCTTTATAATGAGTTAGTGTGAAATGTAAGATAAGTAGAGATCGAGTCTTGTTAACTTGAATATACCATCCACATAGTTAAATGTTAATTTCATAGAAAAACATGGAGAATTTTCCTGGCACACCTCTCCCAATGAAATATCAAATTTTAATTTGAACAATAACATATGAATAAATATTAGAATCTTAGAAAGGTTGCTGCTGATTTGAGCAAGTAGATAAATTTTCAAACTAACATGTAATATGAGCATATAGTATATATGTAATAGGCATGCTTAATGTCTGCAATTAATCTTGCATATACAGTTGGCATATACAAAGATATTAACCAATAAACATGGATAAGTCTAATTCAAATATAAAACTCTTATAGTAGCATTTATTGAAGTATAAATGCCAGCTATAAATATATTTATATCAGCGTTCTAATCATTATTGTCGCGGCAAATTCAAATTTTAAACCGATCGAAACACATGCTCGAATTTCACGAATGAAGATTGGACAAGGTATTCCTTTATGATTTGCTTTATTATAAACAAAATATAAACATATTCTTACCTGAACATTATACAAACATTGCTGATGTATTACTAGTGAAAATCCAGTTGAATCTCATCAAAAATAGTTCTATTTTGATCATAAAGCATTCACAAACGAAAAAATAAAAAATATCGGAGGTGTGATGACCTATCCCAATATGCTTTGTGCGAGTGGCAAAAAACTAGACACCAGTCTTTCGGTCGCGCACATTGCGGTAATTATTCATTTAATTAAGTTAGAAAATAAATTTATGAACCTTATTTATTTTCCAATCCTATAGAAATTCCTATTGGAATTTTTATTTCCTATATGTATATATATAGGAATTTCTTTTTCCTAAAGGAATTTTTTTCACCATTTTCAAATCTTACATGAATTCCTATAGGAACTTTCAAATCCTATAGGAATTTCATTTCCTATAGGAATTCCTATAGAAAATTTCGTAAGGGTTGGCATAGCATTGCCATAGAAATCATATGTATGGATTCTCTATGGGAGGCCAGAACCACACCAAGTTCAGACTACCATATAATTCCCATAGATATGGGAACTATATGGGACAACAAACTGTGCACTACCATATAATTCCCATAGATGTGAGAAGCATGGGACAACCAAGTGTGGACTACCATATAATTCCCATAGGTATGGAAAGTATATGGCAACCAAGTGTAGACTACCATATAATTCCCATAGATATGGAAAGTATATGGGACAACGAAGTGTGGACTACCATATAATTCCCATAGAATTGGTCATATGTAAAAATGTGCCATTGATATGGATTACCTATGGACCAAGTAACCCCACAGATTTTCCATAGGATTAATAACAATGTGTTTGTTTCCATAGCTTTTCCATATCTCGATACTTAACAAATTTAGACACCATACCAATCCCATATGATATCTATACTGTCCCATATCATTCCCACATATGGGTCATATATGGCCCAAACTTTGCCATATCTTTCCCATACTTTTGCTTTGGTAAGGGTATATTCGCCAAAACATACAGACCTCGAAATAGTGGTGGATGATGTTTTGATTGCTAGAAAAGATTTTCAATTTTCTTTGGCAGAAAGTTTTAAAATTTCTTTAAAAAAAATATCCATAAAAATCAACAAAAAGGTTAAAAAATTTCCCATTCTAAAGAAATTTTCTTAGAACTAAAAACGCTGATATAAGTGATATCACCTGATGCACAATCGGTCTCGAAAAAGTTTTTTTCACTTGAGCATACATAAAAAATATTCCTTGAAACTTAAATTTCTTTATCACACAACTTGCAAATGACAAATTAGGTAGTAATGAATGCTTATAAGTTATAAGTACAACTGTAATAAGCTATTACACAATATAAGCATTTATTACAATTTAATTTGATCAATATTCTATGAAGACCTAAGTTGCTAACATTAGTAACATAGAATTAATTAATATTATCCAATATCCAATTTATTGATTAATTGAATAGGTTTTGTTAACAGTGAAGGCTGTGAAGCACAGTTAATGCTAAGTATTAAACCAACATAGCCATAGGACTCTCTACCGAACCAATTGGATGTGCAAGAACTTTATACGATATAACTTTTCATGTATTCACTTTTGTTAGTTTGATATTTTTATTCTTTTATTTTATTTTTTATCAGGGCTCCACTGAAAATCACTTTCGTGAGTGGACCCCCTGACTAAATATTGTAATTATTATTATTATTATTAACTAAATTTTATGAGAGTTTTCAAATAAAATGCCCCACCTAAATTTGATAACAGTGTGTTCAAAGAAAATCCCCCCCCCCCGGCTAGGATCCAAGAAAGGCTAGAATTATTTCCAGATCTGAAAACATATGAACAAAACTCAGCTCGCTTAGGCAAGCTAGCCCCAAACTGCCTAGATGAAATCCTAGATTTACAAAGTGAGATCTTGCCTAGACGAGCTTGGCCGGTTCCCATACAAACGCAAAATTAAATTAGTACAAATTACATAGGTATGTTTTAAATCCCAGCAAAGCAACCTGGCCCGGGTACCTACACTGGCTTGCTTCCATATAGCCTGCGAACAGGCTCTCTTTGAACTCTCTTTGAAATTTGAGAGAGAGCCTGCAGGCTAGCTAATAAAAACGCGTCTGTGCGTTGCTTAGAACGACGCAGGATTTCCATTGGTTGAAATTGAATTAACGACATTATACTGCCATAAAAGGTAATTAAATTTACACAACAATGGATTCAAATCGAAAATATCATTCTATAGCGACAAGTTGTATAGAAAACTAAATCTTTGTTTAAAGTTAAAGGATGGACAGTCAAAAGCTCTTAATAATATTCTAGACGGAAACGATGTTTTAGCTGTACTATATAAGAGAGTTTGGCAAATACAACGGCAATGTTCTTATATCAACAATAGCATCTTTACTCTAAGATAAAGGCGACTATAATTTGCATTCTAGTACGCCGTAGTTGTTCAAACTCAAGTCGTTGCGGTGTTTATGTGAATTCACAATTACTATTGCTACTTCAGAAAATTTCAGGGTTGTTTTAATGTTGTTGTAAGTGCGTTGAAATCAAGATATGCGTTTTGTTTATACTCGCAGGCTATTACATAAGGCATGTCTGTATTAATTTGTCACATTGTATTTTACATTTGATTGACAACACTATAAATAGTGATGGGCACAGACGCATTTTTATTGACTAAACCGGCAGGCTCTAATTCAATTCAAAGAGCCTGTTTGCAGGCTAGCTTCCATATAAACACCTTCTAAGACTAAAAACAAAACTTGAAGAAAATTTCGAACACCCACCCCTCCCCCCCTCCCCAGGACTTTTTAACATTGATAAATGCAAATAATATGTCAAGCAGTTATAAATAATATTATAAGTCTAAATAATTATATTTTCTCTTCCATATAAAAGCAACTGCTCAGTTGTTCACAAAAATTTATTTTAGCATTTTTATTAAATGTCGTGTATCAGTATATCATATTAAAATATAGATTTAATATAGGACCGGCAAAACACGAGGTCAAAAACTATATCTATAAATTCAACAAAATGAGGACCTATATCATAAGGAAAGCCTAGTTGATCGAAACCTAAATTCACTTCATAATGAAGAAGTAACCTTTAATTATTTATATATTTTCATAATTTATATGTAATCAAAAATATAAAAGAAACAAAGACACTTACCGGCCGTGGGCACGCCATTGTGATTTTATTTTGTTAGCGTGGGCTGCTTGGCGTGACGTCATCACGATGACAAAAACAGGGCATCGAGCCTGCGATTAAGCCGAACAATACATCTGCTCGCAGGTAGGCGAACGACGACGCGACGATCGTACACTCGGAACCACTTCGGTACATAACGCTATTTTTGCTTACATAAAGTATGTAAACATCTTGGCGGATTAATGAAAATTTTATATGACACCGGTCGTCTGTATTGAGATTAACATTTCCCATGTAATTTAAATCCGGTAAGTGTGTTATTTTGCATTTTCTGACGAATGTTGTATAAACTTCATAGTCTGCATTTTATACCTAGTCTGCGTATTCGGTCTGCAATTTATACTCATTCTGCACATTGTACCGAGTCTGCAGTCTGCAGTTTGCAGTCTGCAGTTTATACTGACCGTTAATAGTTACTGTAATCAGGGCAGAAATTAGCATTTGGTGGGATCTTTTGCACCAGAAAACACAGTAGAAATGCTTCAATTTTGTTCATAGTATTATGATTACAAACATTTACAATCAATGCTAAGATGACCCTTTCTGATAATATCTCTTTTGAATTTGTGCCCATTCGCAATGGGCCATTTCCAGAAAAATTATCACAGGACGAAAAAACATTTGATATATTTGCACTAACTTTGCAACCTGGTGCAAATGTGACAATGGCTGCGATTGCATCAAATTTGAAAGGTTGCAAATGTTTTATGAAAATACCCACTGGTTCGCTTGTACAAATGAAAAGTAGTTTGAGGCAAATTTATCCTATACCCTTTCTCTCTTAAAAAAATTGTATTGGTGAAAATATATTTGTCAAATTTGAACAGAATTTGCACAACAGCAAATTTGATACAACCATGGCCATTGCCACATTTGCATCGGGTTGCAAAGTTTGTGCAAATCTTTTTATATTCATGTATGGTTAATGTGTACCTATACAATTTGTAATCCTTATTGGTTTTCTCATTCTGTGCTTGAAGCATTGCATTTCAGAATTCTTATTGGCTGAAGATTAAGCTTCCTGATATCTTCATCTGAGACTGATCCCGCATGAACCGTGTGTGGTTTTCTTAAATTTGTCCATGGCGTTAGGTGGTTGATACATGAAGTGGTAGGGCAAAAATAGAAATTGGTCTCTACCACAAAGTTTTGTTCATATGGCACATAAAGCCCAGTTACAGTTAGACAAAGGTCCCATCTTTTTGTTCAGCCTGGCAGCCTCTGCACCGTGGAACTTGTCCTCTTTTTTTCTCCTTTCATTCAAGGTACCACATTTGCAGACTGCTGTTGCAAGGATCATTTTCCAAAAGGTTTGTTGTAATATCCTCCCTGCTTTGCCTCTGTTGGGTTGGAGTGTTGGCTTCATCCATAGCCTTCAATTGTTCAGGAATGTTAGCTGGGGTATTAGCTGTAATATGGCGAATTTCCTCGATGGTCAGGGATACCCGTTGTAAAATTTCACTACTCTCCTGAATACCACATCTGAATAGTAGTGTCCATAAAATGTGTTTGCATGCCTGTTTCCCGCGATATTTAAATAATCTTGACAGTCACATGAATGCTGACTACCAATATGAACTGTGTAATCTGTATATCTTGAAGTAGACAAGCCACATATAAGTCCAGGATTCTCTTGTCTTCGAACAGTCATTGATTTTACCTTTATCAAATTTCTTTCTTTTTTGCTCCCTCAAGGTGATCGAAAAACACTTTACTTCTTGACGATCTGTAGCGCCTCGGTCTGTTGTTTGTTGTTCTTTCACACGAGGTCGTTTCGCTAGCATTATGCTTGTCTGATGGCAAACTGAATGGCGCGGTGAGGGCAGTTGGCGATGCAGTTCTTTCGGTGTCTGTGATGTCTTCATGTGTAAGCTCCTGGCCAAGGGCATGAGCCCTTCTCACATTGTTCGAGGTTTTTTGAAGGGCTTTGTCTGCTAAAGAAGGACCTGTTCCACCTCGTGAATTTCCCACGTGAAAAGCTTTGTATTCGACTTTAACTGGTTGTTATCCCGAGCATCAGCGTGTGCAGCATCCAACAATGACATATTTCTGTGGTCCCGTTTAACCCAAGTTGCATGAATAACTTCAGCTAGGTTCATTTTTGGGCCACCACAAACACTAATGAAGGCAGGGAAAA
Source organism: Paramuricea clavata (assembly GCA_902702795.2). Classification (NCBI taxonomy): domain Eukaryota; kingdom Metazoa; phylum Cnidaria; class Anthozoa; order Malacalcyonacea; family Plexauridae; genus Paramuricea; species Paramuricea clavata. The sequence goes on along the minus strand of CACRXK020002902.1, from coordinate 17,502 downwards.
CAAATGCTCTTTTCTTGTGCCACCAATCGAGCCAAGTTGAAAGACTTTGATGTTCAGGACATTCGGCAATGAATGATTCCAAATCTTCTTTTGCTTTGTTATAGCTTATTGGGGATGGGGCTTGCAGGAGGCAATTGCATAAACTTTTAAAGTTGCTGCGGTCTTCATCACCAACCTTTCATGACTGATGATTACGACATTCTTTGAAGTGAAATTCACACAACTTAATTCGCCCAACAACATCCGGTCCGAAAACTCTCTTCAAGCCTTCAACGTTACTGCAAGCCATGTCTGTTATCCAACCACGAGGATTGAATTGGTAGTCGTTGTTGCCACTTTCCTTTTTCAAGATTTCACTGAAACATTCCCAAAACAACTGCACCATATCTGAATTTTCTCCATCACATTCCATTGTTGCCAATGGAATAAGTTTCTTAAGGACAGGATGATACACTGGCACTTAAAGAAACCAATCCTCTACATCATTTCACCTTTCCGTCGAAAAAACAAAACTCTTTGCTTAGTTTGTTTTCCAATATTGTGCAGTCCATATTTAGGGTGAATTGTGCTTTTAATTTACTTGATTTGAAAACATGGGAAGGCTTGCTTGGATTTCAACACTGGTCATTCATGGTGTACACGTAATATGGGTCTCTTTGATCAGCGTATTGTTTAAAATGGGGTACAGCTTCAAAATTATGACCGTGTGGTTGATTTGAATCCTTGATCTTTTGCTTTTGGTTAGAGAGCCATTTTTTATCCATAATATTTCTTGCAGTCTCTTTGATAGAATTCCAGTCTTTCCCTGGACAAAACAGAGAAATTATCAGTGATTATTTTTTGTGATTAACTAGTAATAATTTTGTGACGACAATTAAGTCCTTGCAGCAAAACTTTTGAACCAACTGAAAATAAATCACAGTGCAGAACCTACAGAGAGCTATTTTTATACCTTGCCTCATTTGTGAAACAATCAAATTGCTTTGGATTGTTGAGGGTGTGAGCTGTGGATTCATGAAATAATCGGCGCAAATAAAGATCGGAGCCTTTTCCGTTTCACGTTTCTCTAATGTTACTGTTACTTTGTTGCAGGGCGGATATGTACGGAATTAAGAAACATTTTAATTTTGGTTATATTATTATTATTATTATTATTTATTTTGCCCAATAAAAAGTTTACATAATTACAGTGCTATAATAACAACGTGAAGGGCTAGGGACCTTAGTGAAACCCTTTCAGGCTTTTTGGTAAGAGGTCCAGGACCTAGTTTTACAATGTTCATAAGAATATTTTTTATAGTCGAATAGAATATTTACAAGTAATGATTATAACATAACTAAGTATTAAGAAGAAGAAAAGTTTAATTTAACTAAAAATGATTTTTCTATATACAAGACATGAAGGCTTTGTGTTTTCTGATGCATATATATAAACATTATGCTTTTAATTTACTTGATTTGAAAACATGGGAAGGCTTGCTTGGATTTCCACTCTAGTCATTCATGGTGTACACGCAATATGGGTCTCTTTGATGTTAAATCTTGTTGTGGCAATTACATCATCTGCGTTAATAAATAAATGTTGGTGCCTCAAAATATTTATTTTTGCTAACAAAAATTACCTACATCGTTTGAAAACTTGCAATAAGTAAACAGAAAACATTTTAGCAACTAATACGATTATTGAACAGCTTTTTCCCTACTTTAGTACAAAGGTTAACTTACTAAGTAGACTTGGATCAAGTCCGTCTCAACAGAGTCTGAGTCCCGAAGCAACGCGCGAGACTGTGGAGGGAGGGAGGGAGAGACGGACTTGGCTCACCTGCAATGTTTCGAATCAGAATTATTATTTTGGCGGGAAATTATATTGAATAGGACAGGTGTTATTTTTAGCGGTTTTGTTGCAAATACGGAAGCCCGCAAGTGTCAGGGCAAAATTAAAAAACAAAGTCACTGCAAAATAAAGTTAACTAAGTCTAAGGCAATACATGACCAATTCTGAGACGCTATTATTAAAAACCTCAGTCAAACAGATTTGTCATTGACATTGTGATATTAACAAATTATCAAATATTTTAATGTTAATAAAAATACGTCTTTTATATAATTATAAGCCTTATATTTAAACACTTGTTCTGTTAAATCGTATCTATTATGGCGCGGTAGATTGGACAAATCGATGATTTGTGTAATAGATGATCATGTGCACATTTAATACGATGACTGTGCACGTTTAATATGATTACAGTGTACATTTAATATATGATAATGATACGCCTTTTATTTGATTAGGTACCTTTGATTTGATGATCGTACACCTTTGATTTGACAATTGTACACCTTTGATTTGATGATTGTACACCTTTGATTTGACGATCGTACACCTTTGATTTGACGATCGTACACCTTTGATTTGACGATCGTACGCCTTTGATTTGACGATAGTACGCCTTTGATTTGACGATCGTACGCCTTTGATTTGACGATTGTACACCTTTGATTTTGGCAAAATGGCGTCCCCAAAAGATATTTTGCGGGATTGTGCAAATAACATTTTGAGATGCATACAAGGTAAGCGATTATTAGTGTATTTGCTATCATTCAATTGTTTATGTGAAATTCTTTAAGGTCATGACTATTGTTTATACACAGAACAATTTTTAATGCAAATTGTTGTGCCGGAAAATTAAAATTCTGTGTTTATTATAAATATTTAATAATAATACACGTGTTTATACATTAACATTTGCATATTTAAAAGTCGTCATTCCGTGCAACATTAATTTTAGGGATTGTTTATTAGGTCATTTAGTGAAAAGTGAAACGTAATACTATGAACCTATACAGAAAGTCCTCTTTATTGTTTTCTGTACATAAATTCATCTCTATTGCACCTATACAAAATACTAACCCATTCATAGGCGTACGAGTCAAGGGGGGGGGGAGTTGCCCCCCCCCCAAATTTTGAAAACCCATGGAAATTCGGGCAAATGCTAGGAAAAATCAAGAAAATTTGGGCAGATTTATCAGAAAATATGTTAAAATCAGATTAATTCATTACAATTCTCCATAAAAATATAATTCGGGCAAACTTTCGACTGCCCCCCCCCCCCCGAAAAGATCAGTCCCGTTCTCCTATGAACCTATTCAGAAAGTCATCTCTATTGTTTTTTGCGTAAGGCCAAAAAAATATGTGGGTTTCCTATTTTTTCTTGTGGGATAGGTGGGGTAGTGTGGTAGGTAAATAAGTGGGGTAGGTCGGTTTTAACTTTTTGTTTAACTTTTTTTTAAATTTTCCTAACAACCGGACACCATTTTGTTTAATAAAAAAGTTTAGGGTTGGGATTTCGGCGTCCAAAAGCTAGGTAGGGTCAGGAAACCAGAAACCCACATATTTTTTTTTTACCTAAGCACTATTTGTCATCTATCCACCCTTCTGAGATCATGAAAGCAAACTTTTATTTAAACATGATAATTATTTCACTTCTGCATAGAGCCATGTACCAGTTCTTGTTATAATCATCCCCCAGGTCTCCTTCCCTGGGCTGAGACAATGCAGCAGATCATTTTACAGCCTGCTATAAATAAATGCTTTTGTTTAAATTTGTAAACTTGGCACAAACTTGTTTCAATCAACTTACTATTCATAGTATTATGTGATGGACTGGAACACTGGCTAGATCTGTACCTAGTAACCTGTAATACATACTTACAGATGCAATTTTTGGTATATTTTATAAACAACTATATAGGATTAGAAGATGGTAATGTTAATGAACTTCAAACAAAATTTTGCTCGTTTTCTATTGAATAAATGGCCACAATTAATTAATGCACTTGTCAATGGAAACCCCCACCTCACCCCGGGGAAACATGAGGCATAGACTAATGAAGGAAAAAGCCCCACCCACACATACATACACATACACATACACATACACATACACATACACATACACATACACATACACATACACATATATATACATATATATACATATATATACATATATATACATATATATACATATATATACATATATATATATATATATATATATATATATATATATATATATATATATATATATATATATATATATATATATATATATATATATATATATATATATATACATACATACATACATACATACATACATACATACATACATACATACATACATACATATAATATATATATATATATATATATACATACATATATATAATATATATATATATATATATATATATATATATATATATATATATATACACACATATATATATATATATATATATATATATATATATATATATATATATATATATATATATATATATATATATATATATATATATATATATATACATATTTTTATTTAAATGATTTCGCCCAGTAGTATTTACAAGTATAGTAATTATGTAAAATAAGTAATGTAAGACCTAGAGGTTTACTAGACACCTGTACAGGCTTTTGAATTAAGACCCCTAGTTGATAAAGAATTGATTAATTAAATTATTTACAGTCAAATGTTTAGAAGAAGAAAAATAATAAACGAGAAAAGTACAAAATAACTAATACCTATAATTCAAAAAAATATACTTAAAAATGTTTTTATATAGGAGAGTGATTATATTTACGATATATACAGCTCTCTGTTACAATAGAGATTTTTTTCAATTTGCTTTTGAAGACAATCGATGAATTGATTGATTTTAAATAGACAGCTTAAGATCTACGACGTCGACGCTAGCTAGGACGTCAGGGCTAAGCAGAGAACTGGGACTACATTAGGACGACATCCTAGTCCCAGTCTTCTGCATAGCCCTGATGTCCTAGCTGACGTCGACGTCGTAGATCTTAAGCTATCTAATGAGAGTCAAACTGATTCCAAAT
>CACRXK020002902.1:0-11432 GCA_902702795.2 Paramuricea clavata | reverse complement strand
TATATATATATATATATATATATATATAATATATATATATAATATATATATATAATATATATATATAATATATATATATAATATATATATATATACATATATACATATATATATACATATATATATATATATATATACATACACACACACACACACACACATACATACATACATACATACATACATTACATACATACATTACATACATACATTACATACATACATACATTACATACATACATTACATACATACATTACATACATATATATATATATATATATATATATATATATATATATATATATATACATATTTTTATTTAAATGATTTCGCCCAGTAGTATTTACAAGTATAGTAATTATGTAAAATAAGTAATGTAAGACCTAGAGGTTTACTAGACACCTGTACAGGCTTTTGAATTAAGACCCCTAGTTGATAAAGAATTGATTAATTAAATTATTTACAGTCAAATGTTTAGAAGAAGAAAAATAATAAACGAGAAAAGTACAAAATAACTAATACCTATAATTCAAAAAAATATACTTAAAAATGTTTTTATATAGGAGAGTGATTATATTTACGATATATACAGCTCTCTGTTACAATAGAGATTTTTTTCAATTTGCTTTTGAAGACAATCGATGAATTGATTGATTTTAAATAGACAGCTTAAGATCTACGACGTCGACGCTAGCTAGGACGTCAGGGCTAAGCAGAGAACTGGGACTACATTAGGACGACATCCTAGTCCCAGTCTTCTGCATAGCCCTGATGTCCTAGCTGACGTCGACGTCGTAGATCTTAAGCTATCTAATGAGAGTCAAACTGATTCCAAATATCAACACCTTTACTAGCAAGAGAATGATTGACATAATTTGTTCTTCTATACTTTTTGTGAAGATTGGAAGCATTTCTAGTTTTATAATGGTGATTGTCACTATTCTCTACAAATAGATTATTAAATATGATTGATAAATGTTCTGTTTTGTGGTAACGATACATGAATAGAAGAGTTAAATAATCATTGATTTTGGGAAGAGTTAGTATTTTCAAATTTTGAAAAATTGGATCAGTGTGATCAAAATTTGATTTAAATGACATTAGATGCACAATTTTTTTTTGTATGCTTAGTAACTTCTGAATTCGCTTTGTATAAGTATTTCCCCAGACTAAGTTGGCATAAATTAAATATGGATAGACTAAAGCATAATACACTAGTTTTAAAGTATTCAAATTTGCATAATGTCGAACTCGGGCTGTAATTCCAGCGATTTTCGTACATATACATCTACATATACATATAAATATACATCTACATCTATAATCAGATGCACACCTCTACAATGTGCCCAGATGCACCCAACTTTATTATTTTCCTCTGTCTAACCCCAGACAATTTTACTCATCAGGTGGAGAGTGCTGCCACTCAATGGGTTCAAAAATTTATAAAATAATTTTCGTTCTAAGGTTGTGAATATTTTGCCTTCTATAGGAAATCAGGCAAGCTCAGGAAGCAGCACAACTGAAAGTGGTTAGTTTTCTATATTATTATTGTTAATTGCAATCTGAATGAGGTTTAAATCTCGGTTAACTGGGTTTGCTAGTTTGGTACAAGTAATCGTTATTAAAAAATTATCAATGATTATCTCTCTTAACCGGTCTAACCCTGTCTATGTAACTCCCCCCGCCCTTTGTCTTTTTTTAACCACACTATGTTGGTTGGTGCATACCAGATGACATCATGCACAAGCCAATAATTATCTGATCGAGTAATATTTTGTTTTAGGAACTGCAAGAACCGAGCTCAATCGCCTGTTCAACTTTACCACGGCCACAATCCAATCTTCACAAAGAAGTAGGCCTAATGAAAGGAAAAGAAAATATCAAACACGGCTCAAACTTCCCAACACTTGGACCCATTTATTTGTATGCCTTGGGAAAACAGTGGACAGAGAGACTCCAAATCAAGGTTATAAGAAGCAACTAATAAATGCTGGACTCGGTGAAAAGAAAACTGTTTTACAAAAAACAGTTCTTGCTCCTACTTCCATGAAGCACTGCTAGAGAATTTTCCAAGACTCGGTGATGGAGGTGGCTATGAACTTTTGCGCACACAACACAGGTCAACAACCAAATTGGAAATTCTATACCCAAGATATAATGGATATAATGTATTGCATTTGAAAGAAGAAATTGCATCAGCAAAAATATATATCAGACCATTACAGAGATATCTCAATCTTGAACCATTAGAACCAACTGAAATACCAAAGGTGAGTTTCTTTGAAACTTGGTTTGGGGGATATTTTCAGGCAACCTGACTAAAGTTTGAAACCTGTTTGACCAAGTGCATGCTGTTGTAAATTTTGGTAACTACAGTACAGTAGTATTACTAATAACATTCACTTGAATTTCCCAAGCAAGCACAAACTGACATACAAAACAAAAAAATACATCTTATGATAATTGTTAATGCTGCTATAAACTTGATGCGTTTCCCAAAGTATATATTATTTATTGTATTACTAAATACTGTGTCTTATATTTAAGGTAAAAGATATTGGTCCCGTGCAAAAATGTATAAACTGCCAGCAAGAATTTCCTCTCCACTTGTTCAGACAGCATATGGTCAATTGTCCTGGAGGGTCTAGCAGATCAAGTGGTGGACAAAATGACGTCTCAAGCGGTGAATCAAGTGGTGGGGAAAGTCATGCGCCAAGTGTTCAATTGATTACATTGGACGAAGGTGGACAAAGTGGTGCATCAACCAGTGGTGCAGCTGGTCAATCGAGTGATGTACGAAGTGGTGGATTGAACACAGGTAGTGATGGATCAGGGGTGGATCTAGCTTAAAATGTGACTGTATCATATTCCTAGGTCTCCCCATGCCCCCCCGCAAATTTTTTGAAATTTGAACCCCGGAAATGCCATTTCCTGCGTTCTGAGCCCATGATTCTGGCCTAAAATTTGGCCATAACAAGGTCATGTAACAAAAAAACACACAATAACTCTTCTTGGTATCAGTGTTTCTGTTTCATGAAACATGGCCGCAAGCGTTTTGACATAGAAAAGTCGGCTTTTGCGACTAAGTATATTTAATATTCCCCGCCGGTCCCTATTTAAATTAATAACATATTGCACGCGCAATGCCGCAATATGACTTTACAGATTAATATCTTCGGTTAGGCGAATGCTATGAAAACAAAAATACTACCGTTCGGTTCATTGAAAGAATATCTCCTAATTCCTAACGATAGTTTTAGTCAATATAGCGATTTATGAACTTTGAGAGGTCAAGCAATATCATATATTTCACTATATTACTCAATTTTCTCGAACAATGTAAACTAGCCATACCTTTCGCCGAACATAACTTCGGCCCCTTCGGACATATCCTTTTCGTAATAGTCTTGTTCTAATTGGCATCCAATACACTATTTATAAAGTGTTATTTCAAGGACGTCTTCTGAAATTATGTAAGGCCATCACTCACTCAGTGTCTCAGTTACGTTAGAAGAAATGCGGCTGTTAGCAGTATGAGACGAAGTTTCCGAGTGGTTCACGATTATTTCATTTCTTGCGCAATCAAAATACAGCCACAGTATCAGAGGGTATCTGACGTCATAGATACATGTCCTGTGATTGGCTGGATACCCTCCAAGGTATCCAAATATCTCATTAAGTTACTATTTTTAGTAACATTTGAACCGCGGACCGTATCAGAACACTGCAGACGCATTTAAAAACATTTTTCCGATTGGGTTACGTAACCTCGGGTTATGCCTTCGGAAAGCTCTCGGCTCATCTTCGTCGAAAGTAATTCAATGCTTTAAAAACACGTCTAATGTTATATTTAGAACTGTGAATTTTAAAATTTACGAAAGAATTTGCCCTCGTTCATCTTAGTAAACTCAAATTTTCACTATTTTTGTAAACAGAAATGAATTGCCTGAAAATATATTAATATTGAATTTTTCCCCAAAACTATTTTAGTATGCATAATCGGAAAAATCTGACCGTATCTTGAGCTACACTCGATACCCCCTGGATCCGCCCCTGATGGATTGAACATAGTGTTGTTCAATTTACTAATTTTCAGTGATTTATTTGTGACAGTGTTCCAAATAATGCAAGTTTTGACAGAAATTATGACCTTTACACTGTCTGAACCATAGAGATTATAAATAACACTAGACGGCGCATCGAGGGTGAAAAATCTGGGAGTGCGGTAATGGTTCAAATCAAACGATTAATTCCTATTGAAAAGATCAGAATTGCTGATAAAAATGCTTGGTAAAAACCAAAACAGGATTATTTAACTGCCATAAACAAGAATTGAGAGATTTTGGCTCAAACTCGCTCTTATTTTAGCATTTTATGTCCCCCCCCCCCAGAGCCGTGTTCCTTTTCTTTAACTGAATTAAGATTACGATACCCCCTCTAGTGTTGTTTATAATTTCTATGTTCTGAACAACCACGTCCTTGAATTAAAAACCAAAGCAATTGTTTGAAATTTAAATGTGAACAAATTTGGATTAAGTGACTCAAAGAGATGAAAAAAAAAAGCATTATTTAGCGTTATTTAAACTAAAAGCATTATTTAACTACAATTAACTAAGTTTCCTTGTGTGTACCTATACTGTCATGGAGTTCAACCTGGATTTTTTATGTACTTTTGTAACAGTTTCATTGGAGGTACTGAAAGAAATGTTTCCACATATTCCTGAGGCAGATCTGAAGGATGCATTTCAAAACAATTTTTTTGACGTTGACAGCACAATTGAAGAACTACTGGAAAACGCAGCAGGTAAAAGTTATGATGCACTCTGAGGAAATAAACTTGGCCTGTATGTCATGAAAATACTGCACCAGTTATGCAGGGCAACAGGTTAAACCTTGCACAGGATTGCTCTCAGTTACAGAAAATGTAACTACTGTATTGTATGTAAATAATACTGTATTGTATGTAAATAATACTGTATTGTATGTTTCACCCTTACAATTTATTTCTTGCTTCATGCAAACTGCATATACAGTACAATATAAAACAACAGTTCTGATGTTTTGAGCAATGGCATTTCATCAGAGAATTAATTGGAGCAAGCTCGAAACACTAAAATCGTTATTTTATCTTATACACTGAGTTTAACTGAACCCAAAAATGTACCTTGTATTACTGTAATACATCAGCTTTCACCATCGTCATATAATTCATTTGCGATATATTTAAGGAGGGGAAACAGAAATAAAGATCACTGGTGGTAGTATGGAAGAAATATTGAGAGCAATCACTCCTTCTGTAGCCAACGCTCCACAAAGGATCAGCATCAGCAGAGATCATCTTCTGACTGATAGCATAAGCTTTTTCAAAAGACGGGAATTTGACAACAACAGCCTTGTGAGAGTTGTTTTCGAAGGTGAACCGGCAGTGGATGGAGGTGGACCCAAAAGAGAATACTTTTCTCTTCTCCTTCAGTCACTTGTTGCACCTTCATCGCCCATAAGACTTTTCGAGGGTCGTGGTTCATTCATCCTACCAATGCATAATATGGACGCAATTCGAGCAGGGATGTTCAAGGTTGCGGGAAGAATGATCACTACAAGTGTGATAAATGGTGGTCCTGGTTTTCCCTATGTTCCTCCTGTGCTATACAATTACCTCATTTCTCCGACTGGGGAAATGGATAAGGCCCTAACCGAGATAAAGAAAGAAGATGTTGTGGACTTGGGCATCTTGGAAGCAATTCAAAAGCTATCTTTATGTACTGTAGGTGGCAGCATTTGAAGAACACTACAGGGATAGATATTTTTCAACATTCAATATTAAATTTCGCTTTTCATTGGTTTGAATATCAAAGCTAAATATTTGTAAATTGACAATTTTGCTATCTATTGTAGGGTCCAACTATACCAACTATAGCTAACCGGCCCCCAGTACAACTGGCCCCAGTACACAAGGTATATACTTACTATTATTATTCGTATTCTCATTCATATAATTGATTCATTTGTAGATAGATCATGCTGACGCTGATAACATTGAACAGATTTCTTCTGAAGTCCAAAATGCACTTATTGATTCTGGCTATACAAAAGTCCTTAACATGTCAAACAAGTTGGAAGCCATCACAGCACTATGTGTTCACTCAGTAATTTTATCAAGAAAGGCTGCGATTGATTAATTTGCACATGGGCTAAAACCACTTCTGGAACTAGCCAAGAAAAATCCGGAGACTATGATGCCTGTCTTTGTGCCTGGTGCATCAACTCTGGAGCTAAACACAGAGACATTTAAAGGTCTGCTTTTCTTTGAAGAGGTTGAAGTTAAAGTTAAGAATATGTTTTTAAAATATATAGACACAGAAGGTAAGGCAATGTTTTTATGTTAAAATTGGTTTAAATGATAAAGTTGTTTTTTCAGTGCTATAACACTTACATTTTTGAATTACATTAGCCACTTTCATTTTCAATAACAAGTTTACAAAAATTCCATGAGTGATTATTTTCAAAGGTTGCTGTTTGAACAAGTGCAATTTGAAAAACTAAATCTACTGTACTGTCAATACGTTCTTATTAATTCAATCGTACAGTACATATACTTGTCTACTGATTTTTGGTTATTTTCTTAATCATTGACGTTGGACAAGGATGCACAACAGATATACAGTATACTGTATTTTTTTTAGCTGAGAAACTGCCAGACTTGCTAATGTTTTGCACTGGAACCAACCAAATCCCTCCACTCGGTTTTCATGAGCCATCCAAAATAACAGTCATGCAGTTGGAGCCTATGTGTGGTCAGCTTTCCAATGCTAACACTTGTCCACAAGAGCTGGAACTTCCAAGTTGTCATTCAGAATATGAAACCTTTCGAGAAAGCATGAATTGTGCGTTGGTGAATCAAAGCACTGGGTTTGGTATTATCTAGGCTATGCAGTAAGTCTGGCAATGCCAAGTATACGTGGGCAGACAATATGTCAACAGTTTCTTTAATTTAAGAAAGTTCCTATTTTAATTTGTTAGGTTAGATTATGTTATGTTTATGTTGGCAATGGTATTTATGAAGTCAACCGCACTAGTCAATTGAAATCACGGTTCCCCAACCCTATGCCGTAGAGGCGTAGACCCCCCAGCAGAAACACTTTCGTGAGGGTATACAGCATAGGCTACCAACCCACGGTATGGACCTATTCCCTAATGAACAAAATTTTGATCTAGACAAGTCTAGACAAAAATTTCATCACAGCTTGAAAGAGCGTCACAAAATTAGTAATATTCGGGAGTTTCGTTGCGAAATGTTTTAAAATGCAGATAATATAGCCCTGCGAAGTTTGCCATTTTTCAGTCATTTTGTATTACGCACGGGAAATTGATACCTTTTTTCAGAAAGCGGTATCAATTTCCCGTGCGTAATACAAAATGATTGAAAAACGGCAAACTTCGCAGGGCTATATTATCCGCATTTTACAACATTTCTGAATATTACTAATTTTGTGATGCTCTTTCAAGCTGTGGTGAAATTTTTGTCTAGACTTGTCTATATCAAAATTTTGTTTATTAGGGAATAGGTCCATTACATGGGGACTAACTGTGTAACACTCATTTTATTAAGCCTCAATTTCTCAGTCAAAAAATGTTATACAATTGTGGGAATACCAAGATCACCAGGCCAGAAAGCTTTCCTTGCATGATATCCACATAACCCACAAACACTATAATATGCAGTAAATTAAAAAACTCATGATCAGGTGCTGTCGAAGAATGTGTTCGAACTAGTTTACAAGCTCCACGAGGGTACAATCCCACTGACTGAGGTGTCTTTAAGTAGCAATGTTCTAAAACCCTGAATTGGTTCCCATATAAATCCTGCTAAAACCAGTTTATACCTCGAGGTGGGGGAACTTTCCATTTACTAATGCATTATGATGTGCGAACCTATTCCTGACTACTTTAAGGTTACAGGACACCCTTTTTGGCGTTTTGTGGAAAATCTCTACTACGTGCTCAAAATCAGTCCGATTTTCATCAAATTTCACCAAATGTTAGCCAGTGCATGCAAAATATGATAAAGTTGTAAAATTGACAAACAATAAAATAATGTAAGAATTATTCAGGAAAAACTTAAGTCTTGGAACCTTTACGCTTTTGAGTTATGTTCCTGCTGGTTTTAAATTATATTTATGAAAATATCATTTTTATACAGTAAAATAGTTGTTCTAAAAAATTGTGTTCGGAAATTTTTGTTTACTGTATTTCGTCATTCCGCTGATATGGCGATTTCGTTGACGACTGCAATATATTTCTGAATCGTTTGTTTGAATTGCTCATTATTATTAAAATATCCAAAATTAGAACAAAGCCGAACACAATTTTGAAACTGACGTCTTTAGCTATGTCCTGTGAAAGTTTGAGAGAAATTCGTTAAAACCCGCAGGAGCACAACTCGTTTAAAAATCAGTAATTGCCGTAAAATTCTTCGGGAGAAAATTGAATTTGAATATTACATTTTCAATGTTTTTCTTATTGCAAGTGAAATGTATTTTATTAAATAACTCTGCGAGTTTTCAACATTTTTCATCCAAACTTGGTCAGATAGTAGAACCATGGATAATAAAATAAATATTTATTTATATAATATTTATTTTATTATCCATGGTAGAACTAAACTAATGCTTTCATCGAAACCAATAAAAAAATTTTAGGCAAAATTAACACTCAAAGGTGTTCTGTAACCTTAATAGACCGGAATCCTCGTTGGTATATTTTATTGTTATTCAGGTGGATTTTATTGTGTTAGAGATCTAATATTAAAAAGGCAAAATAAATTGTGACTTTAATTATGATCTTACTAGTTACTAACTGGATTGATCAGACCTACTCTGAACACAGCACATATTGCATTTGTCATAAGCCAAGTTGTTTTAAAAGACTAATTCCTGGTAATATAAAACATCATAAATTTCAATAAAATTAAGTAAAATAATACATTAACCCATTAAGCTGCACAGCTTCCCCATTGACAAGTAAAATCGTCTGGTGTTAGACAAGTAAAAAAGAAGTAGGGCACACTGGGGTGCATTGCGGCTGATCATTGGGCTAACTAGAGACATTGTCAGATTTTTTGGTTAACCCATTAAGCTGCAGAGCTTCCCCATTGACGAGTAAAATCGTCTGGTGTTAGACAGGTAAAAAAAAAGTAGGGCGTACTGGTATGGGGCACATTGCGGCTCAATAGGTTAAACCTTGCATCAAATAAGAATGCTCCATCCGAACAACATCCTTGTGATGTGATTCTGGATTAAGTAGAACAGATATTAATTTGTGCAAAATTTGTCTTTGGTGGAAGGATAATCTTTGATTGACAAGTCATTGTTGTTTGCAGTTTTGCCCTTCCTATTTCTTGGATAGCATGTGTACATGTACCTGAAGAACAGTACATAGGAACTGCATATTATTCAATTCAGGTTAAGTAGGAAGTTTCGTACTTGCATGTATAAATCAATTCCATAACAATCACTGTCTGCCAAGGGTTGCACTAATGAATTCAGATGCATTTTCTGAGTTTCTGTCATTTCAATTTCAGTGTTTGGGACTTCAACATGAGAATAGTCATTGTCATCACTGTTCGGTACAGGACCATCCCAGTCAATCCCATATTGCCTTTCATCTTCCTAAGTAAGCATGCAATATTTTTTATTATTATATGGCAGGCATCACTTCCGATGAAATGGAGGACTGTGATTGGCTGAGAAGCACTTTCAGTGGTCCATTTATTATTTTCCCATAATGAAATGTCAGTCCATTACGTAAAACAAACGCATGCATTTAAAAACAAAACAGCAAAACTAGTTGAAAATTTGAAAATTATAATTTAATTTGTTATTAATAAGATATCTGCGAATGGTTTTTAGTGGAAAAGAAGGAATACGTTTGTATTTTTTGTTTTCTTTGACCAAATGTGTACCATGCTACTAATATGCATTTCAAGTTATATGTTTCCTTGTTTGTTTCAAGAAAACAGTAAATGCCTATAAACGCCATATAATAAACTTTTTATTAACCTTGCTTGCTCGGTGTGCACAGAGAAACATTGGACCTGTCTTTTTGTACCTCAATCTGTAAAAAAAGACTTTGGCCTGATATTTCTCTGTACAGACCTCGCGTTTGGTTAAGTAATGATCTATTAACATTGTGTTTAATGTATACATACACCAGGTTTTAGACATTTGTCAAAAACATAAAAGGTGTATTTGAGTCTCCAACAGCCAATAGACCTTATGTATAATGACGTCACAAGGCTTGATGTCCATGAGAAATGCTGGTCTTAGTATTCATCGCCCAGGAAAATTAAACAATTCAAAATGGCCACTATCGAAATTTGGTTATCGACTTATCGTTCCATGTTTCGTGCAGCAATATAGGTTAGGGTTAGTAGTTAGGGCAGGGTTTTAATAGGGTTAGGTTGTATATATATTATGTATATGGAGGTTCCAGTTGTCTTTGCAGTACACAGTACACTATAGTATCCATTACATGACGTTTACTATATCTATATTATAATAGTTTTGTTTGTGGAAACACCACGTAAATTTATTACTGCAAAGCTTTCGATCTGTAAGCCCGGATCTACTAAGACCAGCATTCCTCGCGGCTATCAAGCTTTGTGACATCATTATGCATAAGGTCTATTTACCTAAAAATTTGCAGTTCATTTCATGATGAGCACTATTGGGACAAGATGGCTAGTTGAGTTTTTAACATTACACAATAAGCATATTAAATATAAATACAGTCAATTTAAAGGAAGTAAGATTAACCAACCTGATTTAGATTTTCAAATGTTTCTGAAGCTATAATTGAATCTGAACTACGTATCCTTAGCAATCCTTCGGTAAATTGTTGAAGTGGAGAAAGACTTCCAGCAGTTATCATTCTATGCTGATTCCATCCTTTGCTCCAGACATCAATGTGGCGATTGATTCAAGGAAGAAAGATCGTATGGAGAGAAAATACATCAATGTTGCTTAATGGATCAAGCACGCCACATTCTTCAAGATGATTAAACAATGAATGGTACAAAGAAAGAACACCAGTATACACATCTCTCCAAAGCCATTCAATTCTTTGATTGTGAGTGCTGCTACCTGTAATGACACTTCCTCGCCCTGTACCCCTTCGTGGATGCTCAAGCATGTACATTGCTGCATCTACATTTTCACCTCCTTTATCAGTTCGAATTCTAGATGGTAGGCCAAATTTGGCAACAGCTTCTTCAAATAGTTGAAAAACAGTTACAGCTCGGTTGTTATTAGAGCATCGCAGAAATACAACCAAGCGTGAGTACCCATCAATAGCACCATGTACAACAAGTCGCCACCTAAATTGTACTGCAAATTTACATACTCTATGCACATGTAGGCTCCCCTCTCCC
>CACRXK020002901.1:21553-39692 GCA_902702795.2 Paramuricea clavata | reverse complement strand
TCAATGACTTGCCTAACTGCTTGAACGAGGGTTTACCTAGAATGTATGCTGATGACACGAACATCAACATGCAAAGTAATAATCTTTCTGAGCTAGAAAATCTTATGAATGCTGAAATAGCCAATTTAAACACATGGCTAGAGGCAAATAAGTTAAGTTTAAATATTGCCAAGACTGAATTTATGATTATTGGATCTCGTCAAAGACTTTCAACCTTTGATAATCAGAATGTGGAAGTATGTGTTAACAATAAACAGATTAATAGAGTGCTGAAGTCTAAGTCATTAGGTTTAACAATTGATGAGAACTTGACTTGGAAATATCATGTTGATAATATCACCAAAAAAGTCTCTTCGGGTATCGGCGCTCTCAAACGAATGAGAGATTTTATTACCACAGAAACTGCAATTCGAGTTTACCAAAGTTTGGTGGAGCCCTATTTTCCCTATTGTGCCCCGGTTTGGGATGGACTAGGTAAAAAGCAAAGCGAAAAATTACAAAAATTACAGAATAGGGCCGCCCGTGTTATTACCCGTTCATCCTATGATATTTCATCAAGTTCTCTTCTTGAAGAACTTAATTGGGAATCATTGTCCACTAAGCGATTAAAGCAAAAGGCAATCCTCATGTTTAATACTATTAATAAACATACACCATTCTATTTACAAGAGATGTTTTCTCCCAGTGAGAGTGTTTATAACCTGAGAGATTCTTATGGTAAACTTTATATCCCAAAACCACGCACAGATTATTTGAAACGCTCCTCCAGTTACAGTGGAGCCTCTTTATGGAATGGCCTGCCAGAATCTCTTAGATCAGTAACCTCTCTCGCTGCATTTAAGACAGGTTTAGAAGCCTTCTTAATAAATAATCGATCTGACTCCCACACGGCAATCAGGTAGAACAGTATCTATATTTCTTTTTGCTCCTTTTAAAAATTTTTAATATTTTTGTAAATAATTATACTGATGATTTTCCGTGTTTAAATAAAGTTGATGTATGTATGTAATGTATGTATCAATGTGCAGGGAACGAACAGCGGCGATATATGTCGTAATAGAAGACGGAGCCAGACCGTTAGTGTAAAAAAGCCAGGTTGCAAAAAGCATGAGATGCCACTCGGAAGCCGGGAAGCGGGGGAAGCCAAAAGCGGCTGCGAACCGGAAATAGGAACGTTGACCAGCAGCATACACACGATGGGTAGCAGGGGCGAGGCCTTGCGCCAAGAGACCATAACATCGGGCAATCAAGACGGGGGGACCAGTTGACCCAGCAACGCGGGGGGAATTAGTCGAGGGAGAGGGTTTGCCTCCGGAACCAGACGGCGGAAATCCTGTAAACGTAAACGAGACAAAGCATCAGCAGCTACGTTGACACGACCCGGGGTATGAGACGCCGAAAACACGAAATTATGGCGACAAGCAGCAAGGGTTAACAGGCGCAAAAGGTGCATGACAGCCGACGACTTGGAAGTACCAGCATTCAAAATATCGACCACAGCCCGGTTATCGCATAAAAACTGAACACGCAAGCGAGACCACGCAGACCCCCAAAGATGCGCTGCAACCACGAAGGGAACCAATTCCATGAAGGTGATAGACGCACCAGAAGGAAGGAAAAACTACGAACTGAAAAACCACTCGCGGCGCCAGAGAGCCCCGAAACCCCAAGTACCAGAAGCGTCGGACGACACAACCAAATCGGGTAAAGGTGACACGGATGGGGAGAGGAAAAAAGACATACCATTCCACTCTTGGAAAAACGACAGCCACCACTGTCGGTCGCGGCGAAACTCGAGATTTAATCGATAGGTAGGTTTATTAAAAAGAAACAACAAAGGTTAAGTTCTATAGAGCTATAATTTACAGGAAACATTTTAATTCATATAAAGTTAATAAAATATATACTATAAGTATTTATAAATAGATTTATAAAAATTTATGTTGAAAGGTTATATAAAATTGAGTATCTAAGAAAATTCTTTGATGCACGCCGGTATAAAAGAATTTTCTTAGATAATCTATCTGTTTTTATCTTTGGAAGATGAAACTCTCGAGTTTTTCTGAAATCGTAGTTCGCAGAGTAACGTTCTGGCAGAAGGGATGATAATTTATGATGTAGATTGTTGATGAGTTGATTGAATAGTTTTGAGCAGGCCTTGTATCGCCGATCACTGAGGGGAATAAGGTTGCAATCGAATAGGATGGTTGCGATTACGGAAACAGCACAATAAATTAATCATCCGGCGAAGGAACGTGCGTCCTGGGACAACAACCCGACAGGCATGATGGAGAGATCCGATGAGGGACTCAAGCTCCCGGCGGGTGCTGGTGGATTTCCTGGACCAAGACTGGAGGAGACGAAGTATCCGGTCAACTTTGTCGGGGGGCAAGCTAGCCATTTGTTGAACCGAATCCAGTTGGATACCGAGAAAAATCATAACAGTAATAGGACCCTCGCATTTCTCATGATGCAGGGGAAGACCCAGGCGGTAAAAAACGGAAAACGCGGTGTGAACGTGGGACTGACAAAGGGGGGAGTTTGGAGGACCCAGGGTGAGAAAGTCATCTAAATAGTGAAATAGCGGGTCAATGGCGTAATTGTGCTTTAGAGTCCATTCAACAGCCTCTGCCACGGAATCAAAAATGAAAGGGGCCGAGCGCAATCCAAACGGCAAGACCAAATCTACATAAAACTTGTCCCGCCATTTCATCCCCAGGAGAAAACGATCGTCAGGATGAATAGGGACGTTCCGGTAGGCAGCTTGCACATCGAATTTCGCCATCAAGGCCCCGGGGCCAAGACTCACCAAAGACCGAATGGCGTCATCAACAGTGATATATCGTAAGGAGTACGGGTTTTTGGGAATACCAGCGTTGACACTATGACCATGAGGGGACGAACGGTTGAAAGGAGGAGTATCTAACGGCCCCGCCATGCGATGCGCAGCAACTTCAGAAGCCAGATATTTGTCTACGACTTCGGGATGTTCGGAGGCAGAACGCATGTTGGACGAACGAGATCGCAGGGGCGCGCGAGATGGTTCCCAGCCCACACGAAAACCGTCCTGGATCCCACGAATCGCGTAATTTAATTTGCTAGCCGGAAACCCAATTAGCTCCCGCCTAAATTCGTTGAGGACGAGTGAAGTAACGGCCGCCACAGGGGTATCAACCCCTACAGGAACACGAGCTAAAGAAAGAACGGACAAAAGCTGCAAAAGAACAATAGTATAGTAATACAAACAAGTTAGTTAACTTAAATACAAACACTACCGCTAAAATAGCACGCCAAGTACGAGGACCACGTCAATAAGTAGTAAATAACGACACACCAATCAGTTGGCAACAGCCACACACAATTAAGAGTTGATATAATAAAATTCTATGCTAGGGTATAACAGTAACAACCAAAGGTACAAGATTGACGCGGGCGAGTCTCGGACGCTGGCAGACCCAAAGCTGATGAAGGAGACGGTTGATTAAGGGAAATGTTAAGGCAGTGAACACGCCGATGAGGACCACGACAGCGTGGGGTATCACAAACGTGGAGATAGCGGCAAAAAGCGCGAGAACTGATGCAACGTCCAGCATTCCAGGAACGGCAAATACTGGTGGAGAAACGAGCTCCCGATCTCTCAGGAAGCTTGCGGGTGGTGAGGGTAGCTGGAAGCCGGGTAGAAGCAGTATGGAAATTATAAAGTTTCACGTGCATGCAGGACCAGTCAGTCACATGGCGAGCAGCTGCGTCACGCCGAAAAGCTTCATCGTAATTGAGCCAGGCTTGACCCCCAAACTGAGCTTGTGTTCGCAAAATGAGAAGCTGGTATTTTAACAGGTCAACTGCCCGCCAGGGGCAGTAGGAGACCATCACAAGGGTATAGATAGAGAACGCCTGAACCCATTGAGCAATGTCGTGAAGGCGTCGCAAAGGTTTCGGATTGTGGGAGACGACCACCCGGCCATCAATTGAAATGACCGGACCGGAGGGTAGGGGTTCAGAAGGTTTAACCAACAAGGATGAGAATTCGACAAACTGACCCGACGTAATGGCCACGACTAACTTGTAAGGGATAGGCAAAAACCCCGGGCCCACAACAAAAGCCTCTGATAAAGGGGGGACCTGCCCCAACATACCTGACGCCTCCCGCAAATCTGGTTGTTGCAATCCCAAAAGCGGATGGATAGCGGCAGCTGACGATGGTAACGGCAAGCCTGAGCTCTGTGTAATACCGAAAGCCTGCTGAGGAACATGATTCAGATGGGGCTGCTGAAGGCTGGGATTCACTAGCCCCTGCTGGTAGACGGGAGTCAAGGGCACTTGCTGATGGATGGGAATGGGAGGCACAGGCTGGTGGATGGAGGGTAGTGGCGCCTGCTGGAGGATGGGATTGAGCGTCGCCTGTTGATGGATGGAAGATAGCGGCGCCTGCTGGTGGATGGAATTTAGCGGCGCCTGTTGGAGGATGGAATGTAGTGGCGTCTGCTGGAGGATGGAATTTAACGCGCCTGTTGGTGGATGGAATGGAATGACGGAGCCGAGCTAGCAGGGACTGGGCCAAGGTGACAAGATGGCGGACTAGTAAACACTAAATGACACTAAACCAATCTCGTTCCCCGAGCCTGCGATCCTCGGGAAGGAACGTGAGGCTCTGGGATAAGCCGTTTCAGGGAGGAATCTGATTGGCCGTTGAAATGGAATGCGCAGTTCAATCTTAGCCAGGATTCCTGGCTTCCGGCAACGGATTATCCCAGAGCCTCGCGTTCCTTCCCGAGGCTCGGGGGACGAGATTGACACTAAACAACAAGGACGGAGAAACGAGAGAAAACGGCGGCTGGGACGCTTGTTGGAGCACTGTAGGGTGATGCTGTAAGGTGGAAGCCGGCCAGGGGTGACGAGGCATGTAAGGAAGTGGGAATGCAGCGGACGACGAGGGCGACGACGAAATGCTATGGCTAATAGGCACCACAGCAGACGACGAAACCAAAGAGCCGGCGAGGGAACACTGCGAGGCAGGAACGACCAAGGGAGCAGAAAAACAAACTGTCGAGGACGACGAAGCTTCGACCACTGAAGTCACCGCAGCAGATGAATTTGGCGAAACATCAACCAAGGAAACGTCGACATTGCTCTCCGAGGAACGACCAACGGTGGACGGAATAGAAACAGCCGGCAATAGGGAGAAATCCAACGAATTTGGTGCACGTAAATTAAAGCCAGCTAGACTATTATTCGTCAATCTCGGCAATGTAAAAGAGGACACGTTGCGAACGTGAAAGTCTGCAGGCAATGAGCTGTGAGCTCCCCGGCTTAAATAAACTCGGTAAGCCTGCAATAACTAATATGAATATATAATTAATATCTATGCATAAACAACACGCACACATTCGTTCTCGAAGTTAATTATTTTTATTGCATAAAATCATTTAATACGGCAACAGTAACTTCTAAAAGTTAGCACTAT
Source organism: Paramuricea clavata (assembly GCA_902702795.2). Taxonomy (NCBI): domain Eukaryota; kingdom Metazoa; phylum Cnidaria; class Anthozoa; order Malacalcyonacea; family Plexauridae; genus Paramuricea; species Paramuricea clavata. The sequence goes on along the minus strand of CACRXK020002901.1, from coordinate 34,228 downwards.
TAAATTATTCTGATTCTTTACTCCTGTCAATCAAAAATTCAAAATCAACATCCTGACCAATCATATGCTCCGTCACCCAGCTGCCGGAGAACTCAGAATGTGTAGTTTTTGGGCAGGCGGTATTTCAAGCTACCCGTTCTCTCATGCCCGCGAATACCGCCTGCTACGCAGGCTAGTCAATGCTCTGCCGAAAGTCGTGGGTTTTCTCCGGGCGCTCCGGTTTCCTCCCACAGGGAAGGTTGACAGGGTGGGTTAGGATAAACACAGTTAGGAAAGTAATATCACAATTGTTGTAAAAATAAAGTCTAAGCTTAGTAGGTAATATATGTAAGCGTAATACTTGATGTAGTCGGTCACTGAATAATCATAATCAACCATGCAGACTCCTGGTTACAGTACATTAACCAGACTATGGCAGGAGGTGAGATAAATGACCTCGAAATTTAATCAGGAATATTAAGTTCACCGAAGTTCACCCAAATAGTGTAATTCCTAGGTTAACCTTAAGGCCCGTTTACACGGGCGATTTTTGCTGCGATTTTTGCTGCGATTTTAGGTGCAATTTTTTCCTTTTGGAGGATCTGAAGGAGTAGATTACTTAATGATGTTGTTATGAGATTTCATATCCTGGAACATTTATAACTCATCCACTCCTTCACATCTTCCAAAAGGAGAAAATCGCAACTAAAATCGCAGCAAAAATCCCCCGTGTAAACGGGCCTTTAGAGTGTAAAAGGTTTTTAGAGTGCGCGATTGAACTGCCATTCACACGTGCATGGTTTTAATAAACATACTTAATGTCTTTTTGTTTAGTGGTATTGAATTAAAAATGAAGAACTTGCAGGAAGAATGTCAAATTGAAATTAACGATAAACCTGGACAAGCATTAGAAAATGTAGGTATGTATTCCTTAGATTTCTATTTAATATACTCTATATATGCATGGTATGATGATATTGCAGGGGTGGACTGAGCGGTTGGGCCATCCGCCCGGGAAATTTTGTGGGCCCGGAATTGCTGGATGGAGGACAGACTATTTCCTCTTGCTGAAAATTCACTAGGTGCGGCCGCTATTTGTCAGCATAAAAATCTTCGCAATTTTCTTCCAGAAAAGAAAATCTGGACACAAAATTTTCATGTGAAATATTATTCTCGAAACTGAAGTTGATTAAGACCGGGCTAAGATCCTCGCTGACGATTATTGCCAGAGTTGTTAACAGGTCTTATTTTACAAGTCCAATTCAAGTCGCAAGTGTCAAGTCACAAGTGTTAAGTCGCAAGTAATTTTGTCAGTGACCAAGTAAAGTCGCAAGTCATTCTGTACAGTTGTATAAATGACAATTGTATAAATTGTCTCCCACGACAATTGTATAAATTATATTAATATACTGTACATACAGGCTCTGATACGCCAATCTGGCTGCATTAGTCACTGTACATCATCGGTGAATATGTATAGGTAATAGTATGGTTTTGAGTGCAATTTGGAAAAAACATGCATGCGAGTGAGTTTTTCAAAGATTATCAAAATGGACTCGTGCAATTTGAAGTCTTTGAAAAACTCACGAGTGTATGTTTTTTCAAATTGCACGAGAAACATACTATTAATTATCAATAATATACATGGAAAAATTATGCAGTCACGTGCGTAATTTACAGTTAATGATCACACCACACACGTCTGTTTCACCATTTGTTTTAAGAACTCATGATGACCTCACTAATCTGTTCTTTGCTGTTTTTTAGCCGCAGTCAGAGTTATGTGAGTTGCACGACAAAATGACTTGACTTGATGACAAAATCATTTGTTACCGACGCAAGTCAAATGTAAAGCCGTTAATAATATACACATGCAGTGCAATTTTTTTCGAAATACCGTGCGGAAAAAATGAAATACAGTGCAAATTTCTTAATTTTCTTAATTTCTAAATGTTCTTAATTTCTTAATTTATAAGTCTGCGCATACAGTATATATATGTGAATGTGTATTTTTAAGTATTTAGTCTAATCTTATTCGTTTTCTTAAACAAATACATGTAAAATTAGTTTTAATATCCTTGTAAACCTAACATATTTCAGCAGTGGAATTAGTTATATTCTGGAGCTGTAAGTTTTAGTGTCAAATAAACTATCAAACTATCAAAAACCTGCAGAACAGGCAGACACATGGTCAGTTGTTGATATCGTGCAATTATGACGTATCGTGCAGTCATAGTGTTCACGATTCTAATTAAAGCTTACGCCATGCTAGTATTGCCCGAGGCATTTTTTCCATGTCGCGTATTTGCGATGATGGAAAGCGTTCAAACCTTGAAGCCTGGTTCACACGATGAAATAAGCATAAGTACAAGCAGCGGAACCTTTGATGTAAGCATAAGAAGAACAAATGTTGCGTTCTTTACGCTTACGTTTATGCTTACATCAAAGGTTCCGCTGCTTGTGCTTATTTTCATCGTGTGAACCAGGCTTAAATCTTTCTGGCGTACCTCGCAAAATATTTTGTTTTAACTTAATTTTCTGGTTTATAAAGTTAGCTGCCTTTATAAATGAATTTGCCGGTTGAGAAACATATAAGAGAGGGGTTCAGATTTGATTTCCACTACCGCTTCAATTGAGGGACCACTGACCAATCAGATGCGCACCAAGCCCACTAGAGGCAGTGGTAGTCAAAACTGAACCTTTCTAAAATTGATGCCATATAAGCAAACATTCACTGCTAAAATCTTTTCATTTTAGCATAAATTATTTTACGACGGATAAAGCGCTAAGCATAATTTTTAAGTTTGCTTGCCGATTGAGAAAGTATCAAAAATTTAAAAGTTTGAAAGTAGTCATCACCACCATGCAAGTGGTGTTATACTATTTAGTTAGTTTTGAGCGAGTGGTACGCAACATGCAAAATTTCTCCTCTCAAATGTTTTAACCCTGTTTATAGCTTTGATGTGTATAGTGCTAAGATGTATTGTAACAAGGTTGTTGATGCCAACAGCCTTATTAGTCTTGTTGGAACAACTTCTCAACGTTACAAGGTGATACCAACAGAATTGCCACAAGTTGGTCCAACAAGACTAATACAGACTGTTCGTAACAAGTTGCTACGACCTTGTTGTCATCAACCTATTGACAACTTGTTACGTACAAGACGATATCAGACCTGTTCGAACAAACTTACTGCGAGTCTGTTGGCCTCGTCAACCTGGTTAAAGGAATCAAACAATTAGTCCTAAAGTCCTAGACTTGTTAACAACTGCATGGGACAAGCAGTGCAAACATATCTTGTTGACAAGCTGCAAGATTTTTCTCAAGAAGCTACTTTATAGTCGTATTTCTTTTCTCGCATCATTTCCATTTGTTAATCATCAAATCTGTAAGTGTAAATCGTTCTGGGTTTATGTTCGATCACATGTAGAGTTGTAAATTTAAATTTTTTGCCTATATCGAGTAATTTATGACGAATTTGAGATTTTTGCCTAAAACAAGTCTTCAGAGTATGATGCATGCAACTCCTTGACATGTGCCTAAGTCATTTAGCCAAACAGATTCTCTGTTGTATACCTAAACAACTTTTTTGCGACATATATAGGCAATTATGTTCCTTTATATAATCCTTTTATTTTTCATTCTTCAAACACAGTTTTTAAACTACCTTAAGCCGAAGAATGTCTAAAAAAGAGGTAGATAAGCTCAAATGTTTCAAAAAAGTTTTGAGGTTTTCTCAAGTTTTGTGGAAATGTCAAGGACTGAGTTATAACTAAAGTCCAAGATTGCATAATACGAGTCGACGAACCTCGTTCAAAATTGGTTGGCCACCATGAAAAACTATGGGGCTCGCTCAGGCTAACCTGTAGGCTCGATTACCAGCCGGCATTCGGGGTCCGACTTGAGTAACGGCTGGTAATGGAGCCTAGCTAACCTGTGGTGGAGTCCTAAAATTTTAACTGCCAGAAAGTTTCCGATTCTTGGTTTACCACATGGACATTAGTCAGAATGTTATCCTGAATATAAGCAAATTAGCATTACTGGTCTGACAATCTAAAATTGAATAGAAATAAATTGGAATAACTGTATTTTAGTATAATTACATAGGTGATTATTGAAAATTCTCCACGCTGATTGGTTGCCGTTGAGGAGATTATTACGCAATAATCACCTAAGCGATTTTCAAAATGGCGGTCGAAGCCGTTTTCTCAATTAAATGACGAAGAAATGTGCATTTTAAAATTTTTTTCCAAATGATCACCTATGAAATTATACTAAAACAATTATTCACCTCAGGCTCGGTGATTATCGTGAATAAAAACCTCGACTTCGTCTCGGTTTTTATTCACCGATAATCACCTCGCCTTCGGCGAATAATTGTTAATTAATAATTGTACAATAATGCCAAATATTAATATTAAATTGGAAAAGGTTTGTTACATTATCAAAGATTATTTATGTCTTATAAAAGTCTTAAGTGAGACTCAGCTCCCAAAACTTAGAGAATTTTAATAGAGAGCTGTAGATTTTATTCCAAAAGAACCACCGGATTTGGATATTGGCATACTCTTACGCCATCATGTACTGACGCCTTATAAATATTGTAGGCGTGGCCAAATTGAAAAGTTTCGTAGTAATACAAGCATCTACTACGAGATGACGTGAAAAGATGGCGAGCATGTGTAAAGACTGTAAACAACAAATCTCATACTTGAGTAAAATCTAAAGCTCTCAGATAACTGGCGGTTGGTGATCATCTGCTGCACGCTCGTGTTGTTTAGTTAAACCAGGAATGTAGATTTTACTCAAAATCTGTTTGGAAATCCTTTGCCCAGTTTCATTGAACAAATCAGTCAAGATATTCGTTGGTCGTTTCGGCGGTGGAACAGTGCTCTTCCCGTACGGTATTACTTGCGGGTTTAAAGTCTTCATTGTTTTTTGGTATTTGCGTTTCCCATCTTCTTCCCAAGAAATGTTTGCTTTGCTTTGAAGCTGTCTGCGATAAGCTATATCCTGGATAAACAATTCTCTATTATCATGTTTCTCTGTCTGACGTGGCTCGTCAACCACAGCGGTGTAGTAATTTGGATTAATAAAGAATAAATATGTGGTTGAGACAGAAGCTTCGGTGCCACCATCAGTTGCTTTATAGTACCAACACTTCGCACTCGCAGCAAGGACAAGAATATTAACATGGAAAGCATTACATGCAGCCATCAGTGCATAGTGATGAAATTCCTTTGGTGTCTTTCTTTCTTCTTGTATCAATTCAACACACTCCTCAAAAACAGGGCAATTCATATCGTTGTCAACAAGGTCCTTGTACACATACATATTTGTTGTCAACTCTTCAACAATTGTATCACAAACGTTTGCCGGTTCAGTTCCTGTCACTTTTGCAATAGCATTGAATAAGCAATCGTCTGAGACGTTTCCTTCCAAAATCTTCAGCCCCAGTTCACTGGCTATCAGCTCTCCCTGGTAAAACATTGATGAAAATTTTGCTTTCTTATTGATATCTTGCATTAACTCCACATGTGAATTACGTTTATCAGACTTCTCATAGAGCTTTAGACTCGAGTAAATAATATCTCCCAATATTTTCCCGTCTTTACTAGTAGAGCTTGTCAAATCAAGACAAAAACAAAAGTCCCGAAATCCCTTTTTATGAACCAAACATGTCCACTTCTGAAAAGCGTTCTTATAATTTGAGTACGTGGATATTCGAAATGTTGCAACCCATTTTAATGCGAACATACTACACAGACAAATGCAGAAAGCAAATATTACATTGCAGATCATTAAGCCATAAAGAAAGGGCGCTGCTGGTAATGAACATGTTAAATCTTCATATATGAGGGGGACGTGGTTCGACAGATCACATGGGAATGATGCATGCCATTGTCGATCATACAGCCACAATACCAACACAACTACTGCAACAGCATTTGAAACACAGAGAAAAATAGCTTTCACTGTGTACATAAAAACTAAACGATTGTCTTCTTGAACTATTTCCATGATACGGTCAACGAGATTTCGAACTTTCTGTTTTGTTTCTTTGTTCTCCCGGAGATGAAGTCCAGTAGCTTTACTGCTCAAGCCAGCGTTTCCTAGAGAGGCAAAGAAAAGACGATAAAGTGAGGAGAGGTTTATATGGGGCGAGCCAGCCCGGGTACACGAGCTTTGTTAATTATTTCCTATTAAATTGTTACTATTACATTTCATCCTGTGTTTATATGGAACCCAAGCTGGCCCGCCTATAAGCGAGATCCCACGTTGACTTACCCGAGATCTCGCTAAATCCGGGCTGGAATTTTCCATATAAACGCAAAGGCCCGGCTGGTTCGCCTACCCAGTCCGAATATTAATGCTTTGTTTAAGTAAATATGTTGTGTAAATGACCAGTCCGTTGCAAAATGTGCTTATATTATGGTGTTTTATTTTGTCTGGGTTCTTTGTATTGGGAGCCAGCGCGTCTAAAGATAATTTTCACGGGGTGAAGTTCGTTTCAGGAAAGCGAGCTAGCCTGGGTACCCGGGCTGGCTCGCGTCCATATAAACAGTCCCTGATGCGAACCGTATATAGGCATAGGAATTCAGTGTGAAAGTAACTGCTCCGGGATTTGCAATCCCTTAGGTAATGGGGTCAACGTTGGATTATTTGTAGAAGGAATTTTCGAATGGAGCAGTTGCGAAAATCACCGGAATCCCAGGGCTACAAGTTCGATTCCTATACAGTTGCATTGTCGGTGTTAATTTTTTCAAACCTCTCACCTCTGTATTTTGCCTTCAGAAGTTACAGTTACTTCAAATGTTATTCGAAAGTTGTAGCCAATTTTAAAATAATTTGTTAGCAATTGTTTCAGAAGGGCGATTATTCAGGGTGCGATAATTCAATATTTTTACCTGACTGGTACGTATCTATTCGTACCTGACTGGTACGTCAATGGTTGTTGCCGCGTATTTGCGCTGATACAAACTCAGTACTCAATATGTACTTAGTCATTAAAATAAGGTTCATAAAGTACTGGTTTCTGAAAAGTACGTTCAGACTACGAGGTAGAAAAGGAAGCACAATTGCATATACAAACAATCGACTTCTTAGTGCCATCAGCCAATCATGTTTCATGCCAAACATCTCAGACACATGATATACCAATAAAATTACGGTATTGAATACCTTGGGCTTGGAAAGGTCATGTGATACCAGCAAAAAGTAAGTATGCAGATAGCAACAGTTCCGCGTACCTACGTGGTACGTGGCTGAAAACAAAGAAGTACCAGGCCGTAATATTAGCGTACGTACGCGAATTATCGCACCCTGCGATTAAAGTTAATAGCGTTAATAACTACCGTAGTTAAATCCTTAACTGTAGTTAGTTAATAAGTGTGTTGCACAAAACGTAGTTAGTGGAAGAGTTAACTGATCATGTAGTTAACTGTGCCTCGGGCGTTTAAAAACAAAATTACATAAAATGTGACTAACGACCGCTGACAAGCATTTTTAACATTATTGTGGAATCGCATAAGATTCGCATTTTGCAAATAGGCGGGAATTTTATTCAAAATAGTGAAAAATATAGTACGTTTAATAAACCAAAGTGTAGGTGTTTGGTTATATATCAGTGTTTCTTCATGTAATGGCTTCTTCGTCTTCGTGAAATCTCGGTTACGGTAAACCAAACAGGATGGCGCCACGCATTGCATGCTGGTTAAATCGACAAGTTTCGTGAAATATTCAGAGTGAATAAAGTTTTCACCAACTACTTTGATAAAAAAATTTTGTTTGTTGAATATTTTCATCGTTTACACCATAGAAATAATAGATATCTATTATTTCTATGGTTTACACCCGCGATACCAGGCCTTAATTTCGGAACGTTTTCGGGTATTCGAATTTCTTTCAGGATTTTGCACACCATTTCCGTTGAAAAAAAGGCATCTTTGATCACTCTTCTTTTGTTCTATCTAAATATAATATCACTGAATATCTGAAACTTATCGATATCACCGCTACGCAATGCACATAGTGCTATCTTTTTTGCTATTGTCATATGCATACAGAAGTCGAACCTGGCTAAACGTCTAAAAAGTTGTAGTGTACCTCTTAAAATTCTTTTCTCAGTATTATATTCCACAGGTTTTATGGTGCTAAATTCAGAGAACACTTCAGATAATTGTTGAAATAAGAAAAATGTTGCAGGCAATTTAAACCACAACAAATGCACGACAAAGAATATAGCCCACTCCAAGAACATCCAGTATGGAAAGTATATGAGATAACTCCCTTCAAATATTCTCGAGCATCTTGAGCTAGCATAGTTCATGACAGTATAATCCAATTGAGTGTCGTTTCCAAGTGGAAAACACCAGATGTTATAGGTACCAGAAATGGTAATGCCTGCTAATGCAAACATTACTGCCATTAAAAGACCATTTAGGCAGTAAAATGTAAGAACTTCCCACCATGGTCTGAAGCGAGTCACTGCTTTGTCGCCAAGTGATTCAAATTGAGCAGCATCTGATACGGACAGCATTTTTAGCCCTGTAAGACATGAATGTCAAATTATATAAACACAACCTTGTGTAAGATGATAGGAATATACAGTCAATGTTGATCAGTCATTGGTGATTGAGTTTACGGAAACACGAACAAGTTGCTATATGTTCAAATAAAACATTTGCTTTAAGGCTACAAATTTTGCACTGCTGTTTGATATTAACTGCACTAAAATCAAGTAATATTTTTATGTATATTATTATGCATGTAATATTATAATAGTATGTAACAGGCGAAGTTAATAAATAAGATGGGATTTGCAGGCTTAAAGGGTCTCAACTTGAAAATTTGAGGTAACTCCTGTGACAACTCAGTGAGGTTCATATGCAGTATATCTGGAGCAATCTAGCTAACTCCAGTCCAAAAGTTGAAGCCAGCTTGGTGTTAACTGCACAGACAAAAATAATAGAAAGGGACTGAAACTGACGTTCATATTTTGACTTTGATATTTAACAATTATTCGCCGAAGGCGAGGTGATTATCGGGGAATATTCGCCGAGACGAAGTCGAGGTGATTATTCCCCGATAATCACCGAGCCTGAGGCGAATAATTGTTTTAGTATTTTTGTGTTTTTTGGGACTGGATTTATTTTAATTTCGATTATTTCTTTATCAGTATATAAACGTCCACAAAACGACTAGCCGCCACTTTGAAAATTTCGGTTTTGTTATATTCACCTGTAGGTGAATATAACAGCTTTTAAAATACGTCATATTTGACCAATCAACTTGTAGGATTTGTTATGTTCACTTGTGCAAAAATACTAAAACAAGTTACAGCGGGTGCCAAAAGTATGAGTCCAGTCCCAAATTTTGTCAAAAAAACGAGAAAAGTGTACTAGAAAAATATTCTGTCATTTGCTACTTGAGCATGGGCATTGAGATCTGCAATTATTTCCCACATTTTGTCATTCATAATTTTGCCATGTATATATAACCATGTAAAGTCCGTACTGTGCATATGTTCTAGGCAGGCCTACATTCCACTGGTCGGGACCCGACCATTGGAATGTTATTAATATTTCGCACCTTCCAAACGTTCTAAGCATAGCAAACCAGAAGAGTGTTAAAAATTCAGTATAATATATATCTAATCATATTTTACAACTGTAGTACTGAGTTCAAAATGTAAACAAAGCATTTGTTTACATTTACGAACTTTACATGGCCTTTAAAATAAAATACGTTTATTTAATTCTCTTCACAAATGTGCGTCAAGGATGCATGGCTAAAGATTTAAGTTAACTAAGGAGTTAGAGGAGGCCTACATTGGGGGCCAAGTTCGCCTAATGCTGCCCAATTTCGCCTAATGTCGCCCATGTGCACCCAATTTTTGAACTTTGCCTAACAGTCTATTCGCTTAATGTTGCCTAATTTCGCCTAATGTCGCCCAGTTTCGCCCAATGTCGCTCAATGTCACCCAGTTTCGCCCAGCGACGCATACTATACTTTTCTTCGAAGATTGCCAATGTCGCCTAATGTTGCACAATGTTGCACGTAATAACGGCGACCTTGGCCTCCAAAGTAGGTCTTAGAGGACAAATTATTGCTCTAAGAAACGAAGGTGTAACACACTCACAGCGACAAATTGCTGCAAAGACAGGAGTGTCGAACGATAAACGCAACCCGAGAAAAAGCAATCAGCAAAACAACAGTAAGAAGGAGATAGGCTGCAAATTATCTGAAAGGAAGAGTTGCAGTTTCTACTGTAGTTCTTGAATTTCTTTCCCCATAACAATCTTTTGCGCTCATTTTTAGGACGCAGCAACTGTTTAGAAACCGCAACTCTGTCTTCCTTTCCAAATTCTTACTGTTGTTTTCCTGATTGTTTTTTCTCACGTAGCTGCAGTTCTATTATGCCAAGAAGTTATTTTTGTGAATTAGTTCTCTTGAGGTGTAGTAAACCTTGGTCTCCCAGACTTGGTAGGGTGATATAGGATTTAGTTTTTCTGAACCTTTCAGGGTTCACTGCACATCACCTTTCGACTAGCCCTGTGTACAGCAGTTACTCTCGACAAAGCATGTGACAGAACGTCTGTGAGTTGGATGCATAATCCTTGTTCAGGTCACGTGGATAGTTCCCAGTTTTGGGGACAGGCCTCTGATTGGATAGTGCTTTATTTGAATAATTTATGAGAAATAAAGCTATTTCATTGGTTAATTAAACTAACAACACAAAAATTTTAAATTCAGAGATTTCCAGATCAAGAATCAAGATTTCCTTCGGGGCATACAAAGGTTTGAAAGACTTGAAATATAATCTGTTGAGTTTAATTTTGTGCTGAAACGAAGTTTAAGAAATCGAGAAATTCTAGTGTTTGGACACTCAGCGAACAATGCTGACAAATATATAAAATACAACAAACTATCGGACGGAAATTGACAATTTATAATTGACAATTTAATAAATTGACAATCTGTTTATATGTCCCGACCCCTCGCGATAAAGCATTTTCTTTACATGTAATGTGTTTAACTTCGTCTTACTTGGCCAGTTAACTTTTAATTACTTTAAAATTAGGGGTGCACCGGAACTCGGTTCCGGCCGGTTAGTTCCGGCCGGAACCCCGATTTTTTAGAGTTCCGGTTCCGGCCGGAACTTAAAAAACTGGTTCCGGTGCATCCCTATTTAAAATGCACCTTTTGAATAACCAGTTGTGTTAAAATATATTTAATACTTTGTCTTTGTAAACAAATATACGCCATATATATGTACGCCAAGAACTGCGCTTGTACACCAGACTTGCCGGCAATGATCATTGTTCAGCATTGTTCGCATTCAAAACAAATCTCTGGTGTATCGTTTTTCAGATTGTATTTCAAGTCTTTCAAACTTTTGTATGCCCCTTAGAAGGGAATCTTGATTCTTTGATCTGGAAATCTCTGAATTTAAAATTTTTGTGTTGTTATTTTAAACGCATGCTAATTATCAATTAACCAATGAAATAGTTTCATTTGTAAATTTCATTTTCAAATAAAGCACTGTCCAATCAGAGGCCTGTCCCCAAATCTGGGAACCATCCACGTGACCAGAACAAGGATTATGCATCCAACTCACAAACGTTCTCTCGCGTGCTTCGTCAAGAGTAATAGCTGTATACAGGCTACCTTTTCACACTCCTATCCTTGCAGCAATTTGTCGCTGTGAGTAACCTTCATTTCTTAGAGCAATAATTTGTCTTCTAATTCCTCCGCTTAAATCTTTAGCCATCCTTGACGCACATCCGTGTAGAGAATTAAATAAACATATTACAGGTGTATGTACCACAGAATATCACAGTACCACAGAATACCAGTTTTTTTTTATTTCTCTCATAAAATTTGAAGGAAACATGCTATATACTTTATTTTTGTAAATATATATTAGTTTTAGTCTCAATGGTCATATAAAAAGGAAAAATGGATATTTTCATAAAATAAATTCTTAAAAATAATCAGGATAAACAAAATAAAATTCCTTATTTTTGGTACTTTTTTGTGCTTAATGCCTGTAAAATCAGAAACTTTGAAAATAAGTTTGCAAACCAACATGATTTACATTGAATTTCATCAACAGTTTTTCTAAGCAATACAACATTTTTACCATTCAGGAATGTCACTGAGTAATCAAATTTACTATAAAAAGCTCAATTTTTCAAAATTATTGGCAAACCTAATATACTGTATACCACCAGTATTCTGTAGTGATTTTAGTATTTATACCTTCCACTAAATTAAGTTTGCAATATCTGTGCAGTGTTATCACACAACATGACACACCAAATCCTCATACAATTTGATAAACTGTTCCTTACTTAGGGACTGGTCATAAAGTAAAGGCTGGGAAAAATAGGGGGGGGGGAGCAAGGTAAAAGGGGTGGGTCATCAAAAGTTAAGTGCAATCATAAGGGTGGGCCATGTAAAAGTATGCAGAAATTTTTTCAAGGGCATGTGTATTAAAAGTCTTGGCTAATATGTTAGTAGTGGCTAACTAATTTTCTGGTAATCATTATTACTAAATGCCACGAGCTTTGTGTAGGATGTTTATAATGTAACAAAGTTAGTGTAATTTTCTACAAAAGCATATTTAAATCACAATCATTGTTAGCAGTTTGCTAGCTGTAAATGTCAATTGAAACTAAAGGTCTCTAATTA
>CACRXK020002901.1:1831-13721 GCA_902702795.2 Paramuricea clavata | reverse complement strand
TTCAACATGTATGCCAAAGAGGTTTCGGTGTCTGTTTAAGGCCCTGAGTGTTGTGAATCTTTCAGAACATGGCTCACTTGATGAAATGAGTCAGGAGTTCCAATTTGTGCCATTTGACTGACATTTATAGATACTTTTAATAAAATGCAATTAATCATCTCTATTAGCGTTTTTGTTTAATGCACAGTTATAACTATCAATTCTGATTGTTTACAATATTTTATCAGTAGAGCTGTAAGGAATCCTACTCAGAACGAAACAGATTGTAAAAAGTGCACCATTGGCAAAAAACCATTGGCATGCATTGTACAGAATCATATATTGCTTGTTATATTCATTTGCTAACTTTAGCTTAAGTTTTATTTACACCCTGTAATACGGTAGTCATTATTTAATATGACAATTACTGTAAATTACGTTATATGGATTATGGGTGTGACTGCATGATTACCACTTGCTCCTAAACAATGCTTGTGAATTGTGATATTTGGTACAAGACTTTTATAGGTCTTTCAAAATGTATGTGCAGTGCACTATCTAATATTTTGGTTCTTGGTTCAATGCATATGATGTCAAAATTGGGGTAAAGAGAAATTTGATATTTTAAGGCTTTTTCCATTTCTGATTGTTTTACCAATAATACAGTATTAAAAACTTGTCACTGCCACACTGGAATGCAGTCAATTACATCGCATACATACTGTACCGCTGTTGTGCCGTCCCGAAAGCAAAATTGCGTACTACACGCTGTTTCTGGTCAAAATATCTCCAAAAACAAGCAAGATCGAAAATGAAAATGATTGCAAAGGATCTTCATATATGTTTTTGAACGTTCTTTTAAATGAGACAATCTTAATTGTTGTTGTCATTTCCTGTATTGCTGTAAATAAAATAAAACGAGAGATTACACTGTATAAAGTTATAAAAACTGTTGTATACAGATCACAGACAACTAAATCTAAATTTTTGGTGTTTTGAAAATTACATTTTTGCCAAAATACAGAGCAAACATGTTGGACAATTATGTCTTGAAGTGAAGCTTCAGGAGTAAAATGCCTCATGCATCGTTGGGCATGCTCGACAGAAAAGCGTTTGTTTGCTTGCAATGGTTTTTCTCTCAGTTTTGCCAAGCTCGGTGTGAAATTGTTTTATTAAGTAGAAATAAGTAGGGATATGCCGGATCCGGATAATGGTCCTGGAAAAATAGACATCCCACGGTATTCGGCACAATCAGTTCGGCCGGATGTTTCCCGGAAAATACTGCCTTACTGCACGTTTTATTGGAATCATGAAACCAAAAAAAATTTTCTTTGTCTTTTTTCTGTGTTAAGAAACTGTTATAAACAGGAACAATTACTGCATACATGCCATGCAGAAAATGTTTTTGAGATGTAAACTACTCTCTGCTCTAGATTGCCTGCAGACCCCTGTGCCACAAAGGTAAGATAAAGCTCACAGTTGAACATTGGACTATATTACGAGAAACAATCGTGAAGTGTTGACCAAGTACCACCATTATTTATCTGGTATCCGGTTATTAACCGCATCCAAAATTTATTATTTCCCCTCTAACCATTATCCGGTATACTACTTTCTGTTACAATCCGATATCCGGCAAAACAGTAGGCACATCCCTCAAATAATAATTGTTCATCCTGTGTTTTAGATTGGTGAATTCAACTGGCACCTCAACAGAACGCTTGAATTCACCAGATTTAACTTTTGGAACAAGAACTGGCTCGAGGAAAGGGGTCGAAGCTCATTTATTCCGTGCGGAAACACCACGTGAACTGGCTCACTGGTGTCGTAGCATCATAGAGGGGGCGCACAGCGCCGCTGCTTTAATAAAAGAAATAAATTGTGGTGAGTATCAAACAATTTATTTGTTATAAACCATTATAGTCATGCATTTCTATTGCAAACTATATGTTCTTAGAAAATATTCTGAGCTGCTAAATGGTTTGAACGTTCATAATTCTGATGCTTTCTCTCGTACCCTGTATACACACGTAAAAAGGCGAAAATGGTTACAGATCTGCAAACAAATTGTAACAAGGTTGTCAATAAGCTATTTATCCCCGAGCCAACGGCATGTAAGAAAGTTTGGAAAATCGTTTCACATAACAAATTGTAAACTGACATTTTTTCAATTTTTAAACGTAAACATCATACACTTAATGTCTGCTCCCGAGGGAAATAGTTAGTTTTGTTTTCCCGAGAATCTCAATGTTTCCCGAAAACAAAACCAACTATTTCCCGAGGGAACAGGCATTAAGTGTTTTGTTATATAGCGACGAACAAAAATCAACTTCAACAACATTCATACAACAATTGTATTTCGTGACAAAAACTTTATAGTGTAAACGAGTTTAAAATTAAAAGAACCTACTTAAACGGTTTCAGCAGCATATCCTGTTGCCTGTTGTCTATTTTTCTTCTCTTTTATATTCTTTATTTGAACACAAACTTGGAAAATCGTAGTTTCTAATTATCTGAGTTGTGCCTCCATTTTTTTTATTTTAATATGTACGTGGCCGGTCGGGGCGGGCAACAATTTTTCACTTGTTGCCCGGCGGGAAACATTGCATTTATCTGAAGTCACGTGACCACAAATCAGCCAATCACGTTTGGTGTTCACAAATTAGCTATATAACAATACGAATTGATTTAGTATGACAATTCTAAAGTATAGGACAAGTTTCTTTCAATTGTTTATGTATGGCTTTTTATTAATATAGACTTTGTTCTTGCTGTTCATGTCTTTCCTATGCATTGTATGCGAAAGTTTAAATTAACTTTTGTAGAAGTTCATGATAAAAAGGAAAGCATATTATTTTCATTAGCGTCCTGTAAGAATTAAATTTATTTCTGTATTTAAAAGTGTTCAAGTTTCATTTATTTTTTCAGTTTTGTACAAAAAATTAAAAAAAACAATTATCGTGTTGCCATGACCATGACTAACATGACGTGCTCAAAGTGTACGCTGCATATTCTGCAATTTTGTGTAAATATTTACGCTTTTGTGGTTTAAGTCGTGTCTTCCTGTTGCGATGACCCATTATTTGGACCTGTGGCATTTAAAAATGATTACAGTCGATTTCACGAAACTTTGACCACAAATGTTCCGAACTTCGTTGCGAATTTGGGAAGTTCGGAAGTTCATATTGGAATTTACAAGCCAATTTGTAAACAAAGTCCCTGATTGGTCCGTGAAGTAAAAGAAGCCAATCAAATGCGTAGTTTACAAACTGGTTTGTGAATCTCAGTATGAACTTTTGAACTTCGCAACGAACTTGCGAACTTCGCAACGAAGTTCGAAACATTTGTGGTCAAAGTTTTGTGAAATCGACTGTAAAACGGCGTATTGCTCGCGTTCGATGTCGTGGTGATTACACTTGCTGGCTCGCGCCTGCGCATGAAAAATCTCGGACATAATTTTGGCTAAGTAGACCTTCTGGTTTATTTTCTATTCTGTGCCTGTGTTCAATGTTGGCGTAATTACGAATACTTTATGTTGAACCAATGTTTGGAAAATATAGGCGAGGGGTTGTTGCATGCATGTATTTCTAGTTATATGGCTAAAAACCTAAAGGGAAATTGCTTATAAAATAATCTTTAATAAAATTAAAGCACCTACAACTTGTTTACAACACTTCGACATTTTCAATAAAGCCGGTAAATGTCTAATAGATTTAAGAACAGCGAAGAATTGTTCTTTAAATTTCTATTGGCTGCCTATTTGTTTTAGAAAAAAGAACCAAATGTTTAAACATGTTTATATAATTTATTCATCTTCGCTGTCACTGGAATCTATATCAAACAACCGGCGCCGCTTGCGGATCCCCTCAGTCAACTGAGTCAAGATTTCCCGCCAAACCTGAGCGGTCCGTGCTGTTGGTTTCCAACCGCTCAGGAACGAGTCAAAATGCTCCATTTTTCGAATGACCGCCTTGCCATATAATAAAACTTGTTACCCGCATACGATATCAGACTTGTTGGAACAACTTGTTGCGAGTTTGTTGGCCTCATCAACTTTGCCATATAAAGATGATAACAGCTTGTTGCAGGCTTTGTCAACAATTGGAAACAACACTGTATAAATTTGAAGGACTTGAATCAACTCCAAAAGTGTTATTCCGTCACCATTTTTGGTTCCTTGAAATTTACAGTGAAGCAGTGTGAACACATCTCGTTGAGAAGCTGTGAGATTTTTTTGCGTGTACTTGTACTAGCTTCTTGTGAAGGTACCCTTAGCTGTATATATAATAATAGGGCAGTGTCGAAACAGTTATGAGGAAACATTGCAATTTTTCCGTCAAAATGCAATTTTTCGCGCCAAGGAAGCACGCCAAGGAAATAATTTCGCACAAGCGCGACAAGTTGACTTCACTCTCGGTTGTTTCGCTTTACTCCTTACAGTGCGAGACAAGTTACAATGTGTTACAATGCGAGTCGACTTGTATAGTAAGTCTAGTCAATCGGTATAGAGCATTTCGCTTGTAGCCCGGAGGGTATAGGACTTGATGATAAATGGGGCAGAATCCAGTGTGTAGCGAGAAAAAAGGATGACGATGCCCGACGATGGATCCTAGGAGTCTCCCTGCTAGGCAAAATAAAATGTGTTCAATCCATGCAAAAAGGAGAGCGGGGTACGACAGGCAATGGAAAGTAAAGTAAATGGGAATAGAGGGACAGGAATGCGAAAGTTAAGGTGGAGTAATTTTATTAGAAAAGATATGGAACTGGAAGGACTAGTTGCAGAAGATTACTATGATGATGATGATGATTGATGAAATGCCTGCTTGTGGCTCAAGAGCTTTTCTGAGGATACCTTCATACTGGTGGTGATAGAAAAACACTTTAAAAATTAATAAATAAAAGAAAAACTCAAAGTTAATAATTGTTATGAAGGCTTCATTAAAAATTTAGCAGGCTTTTCCGCTTTATATCACTAAGTATACTACTAAACCACACGTCAAAGACATGAAGTCAATTGAGTTATTTCAAGGTCTTGGTTAAGTTATTTCAACTTCGCGTTAATCCACGGAGTCCAAAAATTGCCCCTTAACCTTGGATTACCTTGCATATCGTTTTCCACTTTCCTTGAGAATGCTGGTGTTGCACTTGCATAATGAATGTTAAGCCGCTTTATTAACTCTTCCACTTTTTTTGGCCATTTCCTGGATAAATCTACTTTTTCCAAGGGATCTTTACTCAAATTAAACAAGTGAAAGCGTATGTTGTTCTGTTTTATTGCAGACCTGTGATTAATGTCTAAGGCTTTAGACTTGTTGGCGAATCTTTGCATACAAACGACTAATTTCCAATCCATCTTGCGAATCGCTCCTAGATGACAACATCTGGGTTTGCCACTGAAAAAGCGTTCCGATATATGTTTATTAGTTTTATACCGCCTTTGTTCGCGGGATGAATGCGCTTTTACCCGGTTGGTTTGCGTCATTTGATCCTTTAGGGATTGTTTTATGTAGCTGGGTGACATGCCTAATAAAATTTCCTTTCTCTGTGATGTTATGTTATTATTAATTGCATCCCACTGGTCTAAGCCATCTAATGTTTTTGGGATTTTCAGCTTGCCACGATTGAGACGAACAAAAGTTGGGAACCAGTCAGTGATATGCATAAGGCCGTGATATTTTCGTCCAGGTTTTTTTATCAAAAGACTATTTACAAGTCCTACACCTCGTACTCCACCTTCCCAAAGCTCCCCTTTGTTACCTCTATAAGGCAAGTTGCTGCCCCCAGCCATTGTCTGAGCTCCATTATCTGATGTAAACACTAGCACCGTGTTCTCCCACAAGCCATTTGTCTTCAAGCTATTTACTACATCCCCAACTGTAGAGTCGAGTGCTGTAACCATAGCTGAGTAAAGTTTTCGTTTCTTATCTTTTACTCCGCTGTAGCGGGTTAGCCATTCCTTAGGTACTTGTAGTGGTGCATGAGGAGCTTGGAAGGATAAATACATGAATAATGGATAGCGGGGATTGTGTTGGGATATAATTTTTAATGCTTCATCACGGTAGAGAGTCGTAGAGTAACTGCCATTTTCTAGTGTTGAAATATTGTCATTGCGCCAAAAGTCATATCCAGCAGCAGACCAATTTCCTATTCGTTGTCCCATTGTATGCTTGTAATGATCTCCACAACCGAGCAAAATACCGTAGAAAGAGTCAAATCCCCGATGTTTTGGTGTACACTCCCTGTTAGCATTCCCTAGGTGCCATTTCCCGATCATGTGCGTGCTGTAGTTCTGCGCTCTCAGTTTCTGTGCGATTGTCACTTCATCTAAGCCCAAACATAATCTCTCAAGCGGATGGATATTTTGACCCAGACCATTATGTATGCTATAACGACCAGTCATTAGTTGGGCTCTGGATGGCGAGCATAACGGCGGAACATAATAATTCTCGAGTGAGACGCCAGTTTTTGCCAGCGTGTCTAAATTTGGAGTATAAATTTCCGAGCCATGGAAACCGACGTCATTGTATCCCAGATCATCTGCAACAATAAGAATAATATTCGGCGCCATATTTGTCTTCGCTAATAATGATCCAAAGAGAACAAAGTAAAGAGATGCAATAAAATTCGACCATAAACACATGGCTTTGTACATGATCATTCCTTAAGAACATAGAAATAGACGAAATTGACCGAAATGAATCATTTATATGGAAATGACAGTTTTGTCACCGACACGATTTTAGATCATCAGGTATATTGTAAGCTTGAGCGGTTTACCCGTTTCTCTCTAGACTTGCCGCAAGTCGACCATGGGGGAGGAAGGGCGCGGGGGAGGGAGTGCGCGACCCGAGCGACGAAGTCGCGAGTGTTCGACTTGTGTCGCTTGCAGGAATTTAAGTCGCATTAAAAATTTTGGCGCGAATAATTTTGACATAAATAGGGTGTGTACATTTCATACAATTACTTCACTGCGCCGACAATGGGTCTACAAAAACATTCTAAAGAATTGATATTTCTTTCTCCTCGAATGAAACAGTTTGCACCGAGTTTGGAAACGAAATAACTGACCCAAGTAAGGGCCGAAAGCTGTTCAATGTATCAACAAAAACAAGTGCATGTAAAAACTTATTGAATCTGGACAGTTGTTTGTCTAACAATGTGTGCCGTAATTGTGTCGACAAGAATAGTAATTTATTAGACTTACTATAGAAAGTTGATTCAGTGCGCGAGCGATTTAATGTAGTAGAAGACTAGAAGTTAATCTAATTGGAAAGAATCTGACAACTGTAACCAAGAAGCAGAGAGGCGTCGATTTCATCAACGAGAAGACGTCGCTAGAGTTCAAAATCCAGTAAAAATACGCGTTGTTTTCTCAACAAACGAATTTGTAATAATCAGTAATCGAGATCAAGAAACCCAAACTAAACCCGAAGCTAGTGAGGAAATTTTAGAATCATCAGATGCATCTTCGGTGATAGTATTAAAGTTTAATTCTGCACCCTGTACTTCATACTAAATGTAATGTTTGTTTGTGTATTTTCACATGGTTTTTGTGTTTACAAAATTGTAGTTACATTGCTTACTCTGTTTGCTTCAATAATACACAATAGTTCAACAAAAGCCTGAGAATATAATAATAATTTTAGACTCCTTCGATAATGACCGATAATGTAAACCCTTCGGCCTTCAATGTAAACAATGACGTCACCGGTGGATTTTTCCACCGGTGATATTTGGCGCGCTGCAAGTGACAAAAGTCCTTTCCGCAGCGGAAGTGCAGCGCGTCATAGAAGGGTCTGGAAAGGACTTTGGAAAGTCTAGTTTCTCTCATGCAACAGGTGAAATTCCGTTCTCGACCAATCAGCACTTTTGTTTACATTTTTGCTCTAAGCTAATCAGAATGCGTAACGCCTCATTACATGAATTTGTAAACAAACATTTGGCAATTATATGGGGTCACTTCAGAGCTTTGCTATACAAGCGGTTTTTTGCCGTGAAATTGAGTTATGTTGTTCTTAAAAGAATTCTCCTCAACTTCCTCGTGGGGATTTTTGATTGAGTGATTGCGAAGATATATGGGTCTTCAAATTTTGACTTGCGCAAGCTTAAATACTACCTCTCGAATTTGTAGGTTCCGAACGGATTAGCGCGTTCAAATCGAGGTTCGAGAGGTTTTATTTTTTAAAATATACTTTTATCTTCATATTTTCACATTAACTTATTAATATCCTGTGAAACAAGTAAACATGAGGACACTTACGGGCCGGGACAAAGTGACATGTCGAATTTTTGCTGAACAGGTGTATTTGTATGCGCCATATTGTTTTTAAACTTTTGTTGGTATAAATGGTCCAAAGAAACTCATCAAATATATTAATAAAAATCTTGCCAACCTTGTCATAATAATAAACAAAGTAGACTCGTATATGCACGCCCAAACGCCACCCGCGAGCGTGATACAATTACTGATAACAAGATAATAACGGCTTATAGACCGAGCGTGAGGTCTGTACTGTGAAATATCAGACCGAGGTTTTTTAGTATGGACCGAGCGACGAAGGAGCGAGGTCTATGCAAAAAACAGAGGTCTGATATTTCTCAGTACAGACCGAACAAGCGAGGTCAATAATCGGTTTATTATATGGCTGAACTGAGTCTGTGAGCATATGCTTTCCGCGCCGATTAAATCGGCTATCGTCAGTTTCACTGGGTAACAATATACGGTAGGCATGCATGCTCAATCAAAAACAATTTGGTTGTTTGAAATTTTAATCTGTAAATTTTAATGACACACAATTGGAAAATTAAAAAGCAAAATTTTTTTCTGTTTGCAAAGCAAAAATTTCCCGCCAGATAAACGACATCCGGGACACCGGTCCAGATACGGAAAATACGGACCACGGTCCGGATATAGGTTTTTACGGACCGCTTGTCAACCAATCAGAATAGAGAATTTTGAAAAGCCATATAATAAAATTGATTATCAGTCTATTGTAAGATTGAAAAATAGTGTTCAGTTAAGAGAATAATTATAACCAGGGCCGTAGCTAGAACGATACCGTGTATATTCATATTCGTGTTCACCCGACGGATTTCTTTGAAATCGATTGTTTTACGGTATGTAAACATGTGGATATATGAATATACATCCCCATTAATGTGTCTAGCTACGGCCCTGATTATAACTTGATATTTTCTAGCGGTGACGTGGCACAGTCAAGAGACTCGGCTTACAATTCATTATGAGAATGGTTTTACACTAACTGATGCAAGATCGGGAATAGATTCCTCAGGAAAGTCGCAGATCTTGTGGTCCTTCCCATTTGATCGGTTAAAGATGTCTGCTGATGACGGACAACGCTTGTTGTGGCTTGATTTTGGTGGAGACGAAGGAGAACAGGTCAGTAAACATAATAGACATCTGACTGTCCAGACTGTGTCCATAGTTCGTTGGATTCAAACTGAAATATCGGTAAATTAGCCCCTCCCCCTTCTAACTTCGCTTTGATATTATATATTTATGTCTGCTCCCGTGGGAAATTTCTCGGGAAGCCAGCTAAAAGCGTTTCAGCAGCATTTCCTGTCGCCTCTTGAGTATAACCATAGAGATTATAAATAACACTAGAGGAGGCATCGTAGTCTTAATTCAGTCAAAGAAAGGGAACGCGGCTATTGGGGGGCAAAAAATTAAAATGTTAAAATAAGGGCGAGTTTGAGCCATCTTTTAATTCTTGTTTATGGCAGTTAAGAAGTCCCGTTTTGATTTTTACCCAGCATTTTTACCTCAATTTTGTCTATAACACATTTTTGAGAGCGCTCCTGATGTCAACAATTTTGATCTTTTCAAGAGGAATTAATCGTAAGAATTCAAAATTTTGGGGGAATTTTTGTAGTAATGACATGCAAAGCATATAAAACACACAGTTTTGTGACTCTTGTTTTAAATTTTTTTGGTTTCAAGTGTAACCCAAGAATTATGTGGTGTTCATCCAGGATTTCAATTTGCCCGCCGTTACCGCGCTCCCAAATTTCACCCTCGATGTCCCCTCTAGTGTTATTTATAATCTCCGAGTATAAGAATATTGAATTAAATCACAAATTTTCCCAATAAGTTTGGTGACCCATCTTAGGATGTAGATAAAAATTTCGAAGCCCATCTAATCTTACCAAATTTATTTCATGACCCACCCACCCAATCTAAATTGGGAAAATACACTTTTATAATAAAAAAAAACTTGCAGGTATGAACATTGTAAATATACACCGGCACTGTATTGACATACATAATTGCACCAAGTTGACCAACAAATTCATCACCAATTACGATACTGAGCTGTTCTCCATTTGGTTGTATTTGCTGTGATTCGACCACTTGTTGTTGTATAAAACAAAGTACTGGCTTCAATAACATCATTTGCATTTAATAATTTGGATAGTTTTGTTTACTTTTATTATTAATTTAATATCTTTATATAATATATAATTAACATGGGTTTTTGTTTGGTGGCCCAACCGTGGACGTACAAAAAAATTGGCGGCCCATCGAAACTGCCCAAAGATTTTCCATGGCCCATCCCAAATCACACCAGCCCACCCTAGATAGATAGATCGTTTATTAAGAATTATAACCTTGATTTTACAGTAAAGAACTGAATTTAAAAAGGTTTTACATATAAAATTTAAAACAAATTTAAGATAAAATGCTAGAACTACTATGGTCATTATACCGTCCAGCGGCTGCAATTATAAAGGAATTTTTGAAACAGTCCGTTTTACATATAGGTATAGTGAAATTTCTTTTGTTCCTTAACGAAGAAATTACGCTCATGTTATAAGGCAGAAGCCCATGGAGTTTATCATTTGGGTTCATTACAATTTTGTTGAAAAATTCATCACAAAGATGACTACGATGGTCGGAGAGTTTATGCAGTTTCGACATTACCAACGCTTCAGAATACGATACATCGTAACCATATATGATATTCGACGCTCGTTTCTGAATTCGTTCCAGCATAATGTTTAAAAACTCGGGGAGGTTAAAGTGGAAAACTTGGCAAGAATATAGTAACAGTGAACGGATACATGTCACGTAAAAGTTAACTAAGTCATTAGATGGTACTTTTGCCCTTTTCAGTTGTGACAGAAAATAGAGTCTTTTCGACGCCTTTTTGACGATGTTGTTGATGTGCTCATTCCACTTTAAATTACTCTGCAATGTAACTCCTAGAATTTTGACAGATCTAACAACGTCTATTGTGTTTCCATTAATGGTAATATTTTCATATGTTCCAGGGTTTTTTTTGAAAGATATTCTCAATTCCTTACATTTTTTCGGTTGGATTTGGAACATATTGCCGTTAGACCGGTCCCTAAATGCATTTTATTTTTATGAGTCATGAACAATCCATGGTATTAAAATGCGATATTTTATTTTTTCTAGGAACTTGATCTTCGTGGTTGTCCAAAGCCAGTTGTTTTCGTCCTACATACATTTCTCTCCGCAAAAACCGCTAGACTGGGACTGTTTGCATGAGATTACATATGGTGCCGTTTTATCTAGCAACTTTTAAAATAAATATCTTGTCATTGTCGTTATAAATGTTGGCTGTAAAAAGATCGTGTTCTACTTATTTTTATCACTAATTTGTTCTATTACTTGATGTAAACTGTGGCATCATAGCAAAACTGAAAATTTTAAATTATCCAAATTAAGTGCTTGTGCTAATTGTCGCTTTGGTACATAAATGGGTCGATGGAAAGCCTGCGTGGGTATGCATTTGTCTTCGGTGCCACCCTTGACTCGTTCCCAGTCGCTCGCGTTGGATGATGGGGCCTAACCCGCGAACGGGCATATTCTCCGGTACCAACTCAAAGGAGGAACTGTGGAAGAGTCAGGTGCCACCCCCCCCCC
>CACRXK020002900.1:0-35372 GCA_902702795.2 Paramuricea clavata | reverse complement strand
CGTGTTGCGGGAATTTTACTGTATTAAGGTACATAACTTAAACCTGAGATGTTATAAATCATTTTCACTCTCAATGACCCAAAGCGAGCATATTTTACCATGGGATGCATATTTTACCCATGCGATGAAAATATTGACATCTAACCTATATTTTAATAACATTTTACTTTAAACTTGTTTCAAGTAGATAATGAGAGCTATGCATACTCTGCATATACAATTTTTTCGTTGCTCTCAACTTCAAAACGTTGTTGTCTTTAAATACTCTTCAAAAGACAAACATGGCAAATAATTCAATGCATTTCTCCGCAGTACCATGAGCGTATGGGCCTAGTCATGTATGGGGGGGGGGGGCACAGTATAGTCGGCGAGCAGGGGAGGAGACCAAAAAATTGTCGGCGAGCAGGGGAGGAGACCACCAAAAATTTTTTCCCGAAATATCAAGAAAATTTTTCCGGACATACCAAATACTTTTCTACAAACATACGAAAATTTTGCCGGACAAATCCGAAAATTTCCTCTAACACCACGTAGTTTTCGCAAAGATACAAACATTTTCTCATGACATATAAAAAAAAATTTGGGGAAATATGACAGTTATAATTTACGTAATTTTCACGAACAAAGAAAAGACCGCGACATCTTATTTGGTAGGAAACTTGGCACTGGCAGATCTTCTCGTGTGTTTAACATTTATTCCAATATGGATCATTGAGTTTATACTGACCATATTCAACATTGATAGTGAGCAGAATCTGTTTTGTAAGTCAAGTCGTTCTACCATCTTCTCATTGTTGTTCGCTTCAGTGGCTACACTTCTCGCCATTACTGTTGAATGTTATTTATATATTGTAAAACCCCTCAGGGGGAAAACATTGATAGGTGCATTACTGAAACACTATTTGAATTTATATACAAAACGAATATTTTTCTGAATGATTCAACACTTCGACGCCCAATCGACGGCCTACTAATAATTGCCGCTTAGCGCACAGGCGGCCCAGACGTGTATTGGTGTATAGTAAATATATCATTATAGAATATACCTCTGAGAATATACTAAACAATAAAATTTGTAATAAATTTTATATTTTAAAATCATATTTACTTGCCTACTTTGATTGTATGTGATCGTCTTTTATTTCTGAGCGACTTTACATTCGATGCCTGCGACTGTCTTCATAGGTGATAGTATTGAATACAAAGGCTAACGATTCCAGTTCTCAAACCAGCGACACGAACACTTCAGCTCGAAATATATCCCCTTCAAATTGCTTTGTTCCCAGTTAAACTTCGCCAGCGTATAGAATAAACACCCATCTTCCAACATACAATGCAATATTAACACGTCCTATAATTTTTGCAACAGATTTTTAGCGAAATGTTTCGAGACTAAAATTCTACGGAACTTAGAAAGACCGATAATTACTACGGCGCCTACTTGGCCACCTAGCCTCCTTTACCGTTTGGATTGTCAGGGGGGGGATTCACTATTTCCGGTAACAGCCAGCCAATCAACGCCGCGATACCGACTGTTTACAATATTTCAAATCTGATATTGTATTAAATTTGCAAAACTCTTTCGATGTACGATTGATTCATCGAAAAAGTTTTGGAAATTACAATATCAAATTTCAAATATTGTAAACAGTCACTATCGCGGCATTGATTTGCTGGCGTTGTTGCTGTGTACGATCGAAAGAGTTTTGCAAATTACAATATCGGATTTCAAAGCTATTTGAATCCCCCCCCCCCTGACAATCCAAACGGTAAAGGAGGCTAGGTGGCCAAGCAGGCGCCGTAGTAATTATCGGTCTTTCTAAGTTCCGTAGAATTTTAGTCTCGAAACATTTCGCTAAAAATCTGTTGCAAAAATTATAGGACGTGTTAATATTGCATTGTATGTTGGAAGATGGGTGTTTATTCTATACGCTGGCGAAGTTTAACCGGGAACAAAGCAATTTGAAGGGGATATATTTCGAGCTGAAGTGTTCGTGTCGCTGGTTTGAGAACTGGAATCGTTAGCCTTTGTATTCAATACTATCACCTATGAAGACAGTCGTAGGTATCGAATGTAAAGTCGCTCAGAAATAAAAGACGATCACATACAATCAAAGTAGGCAAGTAAATATGATTTTAAAATATAAAATTCATTACAAATTTTATTGTTTAGTATATTCTATAATGATATATTTACTATACACTAATACACGTCTGGGCCGCCTGTGCTTGAAGCAACTTTTTCGTTTTTGAGCAATTTCTGAGCAACTTTTAGGCTTTTTACTAAAATTAAAACTTTACAGCTTGAAATATTGAAATGTTTACAACTTCATTTTCTGAGATATATTTCTGTGCACATTCTGTATCAGTACAGGGTAGCCTAATAGATGATGTGCCCATGCTCAATTAAATATTCTATGTAATATGCTGTAAATAATACACCCTTTGAATGCATGCTGCTTCCTTGCTTTCCCTTGGTATTTGCTTGCTAGGGGGACTAGGGTTGCTGTGTTCTCTCGTCGAACCCCAAACTTGAAATAATTAGCGTAAGAAACGCAGAGCTATAAAGACAACACTTGCGATGTTGATTTATTGGAAGATTTGTTATTCTAGGTATTCGTGTTGATATTTGTATGACATTTGTATTGCTATTTGACAAACTTAAAAAGTTTATTGTTAATTACAAGAAGTTCATTTTTGTAAATATTTTAACGAACTTCAAATTTGTAAAATTATAAACGGCGTCTCTGCAAGGTAAAGTTGTTATATAACTACAATCAGTTGTTATATAACTGGTCAAAACCATCTGTGACACTCTATTAAGACATTCCTCTCTGGCTTGTATACTATTAGGCTGGAATAACTTACTCGTTTCCCACGTCCGCACCTGAAAACAATGTGCGACGTTTTGGCACCGTATTTTGTAAATGAATTCAACATTGAATGGTGAGGGTGAGTTTTTTTCTAAATTGGCGATAATATTACTAAATTCTGTCAAATAACTGGAAGTGTCGCAGATGTTTTGTCCAGGATTGTATCAAATAGCTAGCAAAGCACAATTGAATAACGTTCGAGTGTACGTAAATCCGCTATAGACAAAATTCGAAAAATTTCTACATTCCATTTGAACATGTATATAGACTTTAAAATCGGAATTTATTTTGCTCCTTAATACTTTCAGATACAGCTGCCGCCATATTGCTCGTTGGAAAGAATGTAAAATCTTCTGTTGATAAAAATTTAGAGCAAAAATTATACATATGCATCCCAATAGTCGGGATATAACCTGGTTAATTTCTGTGTCTCGATAGTTTTCTATAACAAAATTTAAATTTTGAAAATTTATACATTTATTGCATCACAACTGGCAGAGAACCGTTACGAAACAATCGTCATTATGGACCCCAGGAGTAATGCATACAAATTCTCCTCCTAGCTGTAACAGATTTCGTTTTATTTTGTCATATTATCGCATCTTAACTGTTAGGATATACCCATGAAACTGATGAATTCGATGTCTTGTCAAGCGAATTCGTATCATATGCCAGTAGAGCTAATAATAGAATCCATCCGTTTGGCATTTGTGTTATTCAGTTACTGACTGTGACGCTCATTATTTGGTTCGACCAAAATAATCAAATTACAATTTTTCTACATGCGTTTATCTGGCACTTTTTGTCGGTAAACGATAACTATACCTTTTATAACTTCAACGAATGCTGAATTATTTGAGAAATAAAATAAATAGAAAGAGTGATTTTTTGCTGGAAATGACATCAAGAATGACATCAATGACATTTCAATAGACAACATTTATCTAATTCAAATTACGTTGTAGGCCTTACATTGCTCTTCCTTTTAATCACATGCAATAGTTCTCCATTAAAACCTTCCTATAGGCATATACAACTTGAAAGAAAATTTGTGGACCGACAAGAGAAAAACAAGCAGTAAATGCCGTAGTACTGAATACTGATTGGACAAATTTTATTCAATGTTGGCTTATAAAATTATATCAATTTACAACTTTGGATTACCCATGCGAGTCTTGTTACAATCATTCCAGTTTACGAAAATACAGAGTAAAACAAAATTACTAAAGCCCGGATGAAACGAGGATGTACGAGGGTGCATGACTGTCACGCGAGCTTGGTTAGCTCTCCTTAATGCTTTCGCTGCTCAACCATGTGTTCTATTTAAATTAAACCAAAGCTCGAACACTCATGAACCCCCAATTTTCTTAATTGAGAACCTGAAACGTCCCCTAGCAAATTGTCCTCCATTCTCTCGTTTAAACGACGCTTATGCAAGCACTACAAATATGCACATATCCTTATTAATGACGGGGGAGGCGAGCAGAAGATATTTTACAACTTTTAATAGTTACATTTTTGGGGACTCTCTTCTCTATTGCCAAATATGTTTATGGCCCACTCCCAAGGATACTGTTTATTTTTATAGCCCCCCCCCCCATGCATGCGCAAAGTATTTCAACGACACATTTCAAATTTTTGGGGTCACGAATTTCGTGCCAGCTACCCTGCCTCGTTAGTCCAAAAGAATTTCATTGCCGACTTAAAATATCTCCCGCCCACTCCCTGTTGTGAATTGGGAAACAACGATATCAACAAGCGTTAGTCAAATTTGTCTATTGTTGATAATAATAAAAATAACAAATCTGGGAGTTCAAATTAAACCTCATAGCTGGTATCATAATTCCCCCAAGAACGATATTAATTAAAGAGAGATTTGCATGATACCTCCTTGAAGATTCCTCAGCAAATGCGGCTAAATGCGCCCAGTTAATGTTGATTTAGAAAAGCGAATTACCAAAACTGCGAAAAGCACAATTGACTGATAATCGGTCTTTGTCTCGTTCGCTATTTTAATAGCGAATTAATTTTTATTTTAATTTTTTTTAAGATTCGCTGGGTTTTTTCTCGTTTGCGCTGGCCTTTTCGGTGGGGCTTGTGACTGTCCCTCGTTTCCTTCTACTGGTTCTCGCAATGTCTCGTCGCTACCGTCTCTCTTTTAATTGCATGACAAATATGCTAAGAATACATTCTTACACTGACTAGAAATACATACATACAGTAAACCATCGCCTATATATTTCCAAACATTGATCTAACATGAAGTATTCATAATTTGACAACACTAGACGCAGGCTCGCGTTGTGGTATCATACATACATACATACAAAACTTTATTTAGACCACGCTAGCCTCAACAGCCGTTAGAAGGCTGGTTTCCATGAGGGGCGTGAAATTACCTATTTACAAAAAGTTAACTATATACAGGAAATACAAAATATAACAAAATAAATAAATACAATTGATTTTAGCTGCGCGATTATACACAAGCAAATTTCAACTCATTCTTTGTTTCAATATCGACTTGAAAGAGCTTAGAGATTCAGCAATTTTTGCCTCATGGGGAAGATTATTCCAATGCAAGGCACCATTATAACTGAGCACCTCTTGCCGAATTCTTTTTTCGGCATAAGTGGTGCTAAATCAGTATCCGTATTTCTAAGATTGTAAGTATTATGTCTTTCATTATTATGTGTTGCCATGACAACGATATTTTTAAATTTTAATTTTTTTACATTTTTTTTGTACAAAAAGGCGAAATAGTTTATTAAAAAGGCTACTACTCTTAACTATACCGGGTGGCGCAAAAAAAGTTAACCTGTTTGATTTATTTTAACTTAAAAACTAAAAGAGCTAACCCACCTAAACTACGTGCATTGCATTCAGTATTGTTTAACTTAAATTTTGATATACTCCCTGTGCAATTTCGTACAATATTCAACGAGAGAACTGCGTTAAAGGTGGCTCCCTACAGTTATTCTTGTTTAAGCAATAATTCCGTAAAACAGGCTTATTCGTGCAAAACGCGAATTCTTTTCGACTTGGTGGCAATATTGGTCATCTAAGGAATATTTCGAACCAGATTTCGACGATTTCAATGTTCCCATGGCAACATGACGACAGCATAATGCCTTCCAATTTAACCCATAAATGTGCCGATATCTCAAAAACGATGTCGCTGACCCATCTTTTTTATTTCATATATCAATAAGGAATGATGCTCTGCAAATGTGGTGAAAGGTTAAAAAAATTCTGTAGTGTGTGATTTTTTTAAAAGCGAAAAATTTATTGCGAAATTTCCACACTACAGATTTTTTTAAAATAAATTCGTGGTCAAAATTTGAAGATAGGTCACCGATGAAACTAATGAGTAAAATGCAAATAAAGTTAGAAAATAGACTCGTGTCACTCGAGAAATTCCCCTTATTGAAAAGCGTCGCTGACTAGTAAAAGATTCTACGCGGGCGCAGAACGAGTTTTCATTCAGCAAAATCGAGGCGCAATGTTGTTTTTACTGTTTTGTTTTTGTCAACTTTTCGATTTATTTGAGTGCTACGGAGAGCCAAGGATTATTGTGAAGGATTAAGTCAATGAAAACAAGGTTGAAGCTAATTGACCATTTGCGTAATAGACTAAATTTTGATCTCAACAAAAATTTCATTACAGCTTGAAAGAGCATCACAAAATTAGTAATGTTCCAAAGTTTCGTTGCAAAATGTTGTAAAATGCGGAAAATATAGCCTTGCGAAATTTGCAATTTTCAGTCATTTTAGATTACAAACCGGAAATTGACAGCCTCGAAGGGTTTGGGGCTGTCAATTTCCCGTTGTAATCTAAAATGACTGAAAATTGCAAATTTCGCAAGGCTATATTTTCCGCATTTTACAACATTTTGCAACGAAACTTTGGAATATTACTAATTTTGTGATGCTCCTTCAAGCTGTAATGAAATTTTTGTCTAGACTTGTTTAGTTCAAAATTTAGTCTATTACGCAAATGGTCAATTGAATCCTGCTGTTTACTCAATCTATAAGCTGTAACAGCCTATTAACAGGTGGACGTGTTTTTTTGTTTCATGTTTGGTTTTGTACTTTTTGCTAAAAACGAATAATTAGGCTATGAAACTGAAATATTTTTCTGTTTACATATAATCACTTCAATCTTGTAGAAAAACGACTAAAAACGTGAACGTTTTCTTGAGAAGTAAACAACTTTTTAAACGTATGTATGCAATTTTGCAAATGTTTTACAGTTGAGTCAGTTGACAGTGTATAAAAAAATTGAAAAATATTGTTTTATAGTTATTTTTGGTCTAGTGATATTCGTATCGTATGTAGAATTGCTGTATAGACTCGCAAGTGATTTGGCACTCAAAACGAAGTATTATTCAGCGCTTTTTTCCATTAGAAATTATTCAACGCTTTTTTCCATTGCTTTGTTTTGATCATGCAGTTGCGTGGGATAGTTCACGTACTTGTCCCGCGCGAACATCCCGCACGGAACTGTAGGGAGCCTCCTTAAACTTGAATAAACATTTTGGGAAGTGTAGAGAATTAGCTAAAAACGGCCTGTTAAACTAATTTGATAACCCTTATACCATTTTATCGTAAATATTCGTTTCAATGAAGTGAACTTTAAATTAAAAATGTTTATAGGATGGAGGTGCTCTTTTATTTTTGTTTAAGGTCTTTGGGAATGCATGAAAATTAATTTATGAAGCGACTTTGATTAAAAGATTTATTCTAAATATCCAATGACCCTGGGGAATCAAATTCTAATGTTTCAAGAAAGAAACGTCAAGTGTTTTTTTTTATAAATACGCCTCGTTTAACGAATGACCAAAGAGTTTTGATATGTTTAGAATATGTAAGGGTAAATAATGCTCGTGAGGTTATACCGGCGGCGTTGGG
This sequence comes from Paramuricea clavata, assembly GCA_902702795.2. Taxonomy (NCBI): domain Eukaryota; kingdom Metazoa; phylum Cnidaria; class Anthozoa; order Malacalcyonacea; family Plexauridae; genus Paramuricea; species Paramuricea clavata. The sequence goes on along the minus strand of CACRXK020002900.1, from coordinate 27,589 downwards.
CAGGTCTCTGACAACGAACGTGTACTTTCTGACTATAGTGCGTCCAAGCACAGTTTATTGCTGTATTAAATATTTGATAGGCCGTTTTTGGTTAATTCTCGACACTTTCAAAAATGTTTACTCAAGTTTAAACGCAGCTCTCTCGGCCGATATGAATATCAAAATTTAAGTTAGACAATACTGAATACAATGCACGTAGTTTACATGTAATAGCTCTTTTGCCTTTTAAGTTAAAACAAATCAAACAGGTTAACTTTTTTTGCGCCACCCGGTACAACAATGAATTTCTGAAATATGTACTGTGGGTATGTTACTTTGCATCGTGTGAGCTTTTGTATAAATTAATGTAAAATTTCATCGGAAACGCTCCGTAAAAAAAAAACCAAAAGCGCTCCGTTTTCAAAGCTAGAAACCAATTTGTACCGGAATACATTAGTGGATGATTTCAACTGAAGTCGTCAGTGACTAACCGAGTCACCAGAAGTTCTGCGGACAATGATTTTTTGGGAAGGAATAAATTGGCAATCAGACGAAAGGCATTACCATACAGCTGGCACACTCTACAATAGTTTACCACTTGAGATATGAAACTCTTCTTCGGTAGCATAATTCAAAATAAGAACATATCAATACTTTTTAGAAACAATTTAAACGTAGTCATATGTAATTTATTGTATGTATACCATAATATATCCTTTTTTCCCACATAACCTAATATATTTATTTGTTTCTTAATTGTTGTAGTTATAGGAGGCCCAGTGTAAGATTAGCTATGCTAAACTACTGTTTGTAATACCTTCTTTAAATAAAGTCTATCATCATCATCATCATCATCATCATCATCATCATCATCATCATCATCATCATCATCATCATCATCATCATCATCATCATTATCATTATCATTATCATCATCATCATCATCATCATCATCATCATCATTGTTATTATTATTATTAAAATGTTTCGAAATGTTCATTCAACTAAACTGCATTTGCCGATACACTGTTTTTGGACCAGGAACTGCATCGTCCACAAAATATATTGAGACTTTTTAAATTAATCCCTTCCCCCCTTATTTCAATGTTGAAGCCCACGGTACTTATCCAAAACAAATATATAAGGTGACACTAGAACCGCAACTGTGTCACTGGCACTTTAAATTTAACATATGATGTTGGATTTAAACTATATTGTAGTGCCTAACAACTTTGAAATGGGAGGAGGGGGTTTGTCTCAAATATTTTGTGGACGATTGTACGTCTGAAAATTGGGGAAAATCGAACACAGGTTTTGGCCATTTATTCCATAATATTTTCTTTGCTAGCGCTTATTAGCTTATGTTAATGTATACTAATAAAATTTGCATAACATATTTGGACTACATAGTATACATGCCGATATACATGTATTATATTATGCGATAGTTTCTCCAGGTTAAGTTAAAATCCATACCTTACTGGTATCTAACATTCCTTCGCAATCTTGCCTTCGATTCGAAAAAAATATATCGATAATGAATAATTAATAACACGCAATCCATCACAAATCAAGATTATTCTATTTTATAAAGTAAACTCAAGGACAACGCCAACATGTAAACAACCTGGTTCTCAAACTGGAAATTAGCCATTCGGATTAGTTCAATTAATGTATACGCATGGGCTACCTGTTTTCGCTCCAAATTCAAATTTTAACAACGCGTTACCACGCGTTACCATACGTGTTACCACAAATATAAAATAGTTATTATTGCTACAATAAAACTTCCGCAATAAAAGTTCATTTCTAACGGTTCAAAACTACAAGATCGATATGCAAGCAATGACTAACAACGCGTTACTACGAGTTGCGCACGCGCTACCACGCGTAATTACCTTTTTTTTAGAAAAAGTACTATATACATTTTAATAAAAACTTGACGGTAACGCGTGGTTGCACGTTGCTTTATCAACAAAATACCATATTGAATAGAATTACTAGGCGTAAATGCGTATGGTTATCCGAGATAACGCGTGGAAATGCATTGTTTTAGTAATAGAAAGGCCAAATAAACAATTAGTACATGGTAACGCGTATGGTAACGCATGGTAACGCGTGGTAATGTGTTGTGTTGGTAATAGAAAAACCATATATTATAAAACAATTAGTATGGCAACGCATATGGTAATGCGTGGTAACACGTTGCTTCGTTAATTTATATTTCAAAAGCCATATTAATTAAACATTAGATTATGGTAACCTGAATAAATTAAAACTTTGAGCCCACCAAGTAATAAAAAATTAATTAAAAAATGCTTATAGTTTCACCAACATTCAATTATCCTTTAACTTGAGTAACTAAAGTATTAATAATCCATGTGAAGTTATAGGAATTTCTCTAAGAATTGTGCAAGGTTAGTTCTCTAAGATAACGGACCGATCCAAGAATGCACTCCACCGCCCCCCGCCCCCCAACCCAAACCAACCCACCCGGTTCAAAAGAAGACTTGATATGGTACCATAATTATACAACGTAGAGATCTGTGTATGGGCCTCACAATACTATCCAAATTATTGTGAATAGTAAGATGCTTATATCAATTCACAAAAAATCCTTAAATATTTAAACCTTGCTCCCACGCCCCTGGGAATTAAATTCTCCACCCGCTCCAATTCTATTGTGCTGCACATAACATGATTTCAAATAACTTCCGATCCCGCTGCTGTCTTCTAAGTTTTCTTAATTTCTAATATAATCGTCTACCAAATATCTACTGCTACTTTTTGGATCACTCCCCCATTCCTTTTATATCTCCCCTCACCCCTGGGCAACTTGACGATACTGCAGTACTATTCTAGATGTGAACAATAACCAAAATAGTATCATCTACAGTGACTAATACACATGCACACAACGTGATTTCAAAAAAACTTTGAGATGCTTTTAACTATAAGTCTTATCAATTTTTAAGACAATCGTCCACAAAATATATTGAGACTTTTTAAATCAATCGCCTCCCCCTTTATTTCAATGTTGAAACCTTCTGTACTTATCCAAAACGAACAATTAAGGTGAACTAGAACCGCAACTGTGTCACTGGCACTTGAAATTTAACATATGATGTTGGATTTAAACTATATTGTAGTGCCCATGCATAACAACTTTGAAATCGGGGGAGGGGGTTTGTCTCAAATATTTTGTGGACGATTGTGGTCTCCAATCGCTGCTAATGTTGTTGTCGTAGTCGTTGTCGTTGTCGTTGTTGTTGTTGTTGTTGTTAGGGGGCAACGCTCTTTGAAAAAACCCTAAGGCTCCGTCACTACTTGTCTGATCGGAGTGAAATTTGACACAATTATTCTAAGCAATATTCCGCATCTAAAGCTTCTCAAGAATGTGAAGAACTAATTATAACGATTTATTATAAGCGTTAAATTAAGTTGTTTAAATTTAACACGCTGACTTAGTTTCTCAAAGCGTAGACGAGTAATATTGCTATCCGCTGTCATATAATATTCATAGTCCGATAGAAAATCGTGAACTTTAAAAACAAAGACATGTAATTTGTATTTAGCACAAGCATGGAGTTATGAAGCCATGATTAAGCGAGATGAAAGTGTATTAACCTAGCAACAATTCAGATAATTTGTTACCTTAACTTAAGCCCCGTATGACCCGTACACGGCACCGTACACGACTGTAGCTGCTTTTTTTTCAATTAATGGCACGCACGGCACGGCAAAATTTGATGTACTGCAAAAGTTGGCTGACTTAGGCACGGAATGTTTATTCTAAATATTGTGGGACATTTAACTTATCTATCGAATTCAAATGCGAGGGAATACTTTTGAAAAATGCACCTTTAGTTATCTATGCTTTGACAGATTTTACACATCATTTAGGCTATGCACGGCACTAGACACATTTTGCCTGGATATAGTATGTCTTGCATGACTAAATTAAAGCAAAACATTTAGCGAACTCAGTCTATGTTGCCAACTTCGAGAACATTAGTTTCACAAGTGTCTAGTTATTTGTTGATTAAGTCAAAATCTCGAAGGTTTTGAACGTTTATAACGATTTGCACAAGATCGAAACTGGGTCACGCAGTTCCTGGTCCACTATAGTAGGATCGTACTTATTACTTAAAACAAAATAAGTTCAAATTATTGAGTAATTTCAGTTAGGTCTTCTAACTAATTTGCTCTCCTTTACATTTTGCCTTTTTTCATAAATTAAACAGAGTAATTTAGCAAACTTACAGCTTCATTGAAAAGGTAGCTAGCAGCACGTTTCATTTATCCAAGAAATTGAAGCAACAAAATTTATAAAACATTAAAAATTCAAAGAAAACTTGCCCTATATTTCCCATAGTAAATCAATTCTTCATTTCCTCAAACAAAAATTGCTTCAAACAAATTGCTTCAAATTTGAGATCTTGCTTATCCACTCCTGGCAAATTAAACAGCTATATTTTTGAGATCATTGAGGATGTCAACAAATGAACCATAGTCACGCGTCCGCGATTATTGATGAACATTGATTATTGATGGACTTCCCTAAAGCTTTCTTTTCTCCGGGTGTAAATAATCGAGCGGAATTAGTAACCTCGCCCTGGGCTAACGCCCGGAACGGCGCGGCGCTCCGCGGGGATAAAGGCAAAAGTATATTATGAGCAAGTTCTCGATCGCAATCGGGACAACGCGATATCAGTTTTACCACTTGAGTGACAATTATTATCATAAGACGGATATTTCCTCACCTCACACATCTAGCGGTAATTGCCTAAAACTGCCGCATGCAACCTGCTTACAACTTGACTTGTATTGTTCAAATCAAGCACACAATTTACCTACAACAGCGTAGGCGACCTGTATGCTTGATTTACAGAGTGTAAGTGAAGTTGTAAGCAGGTTTGCATGCGATAGTTACCAAAAGTAGTATCAAAACGTTAAGATGTGCATTAACATGTGCGTCAATGTGTGACCTGAAAGGAACTAATGTCCATTAATGGAAAATAGATTAAAGTGACGTTCGTCAATGTAATATCAAATTTTCTTATCCAGTTTTCCTTAAACTGGAAGGTACACTAAACTGGGCCGAGAGTAACTGCTAATACATCTTCTTGAAGTAAATTCTTCTTCTTTCTTTGTCAATATACTTTAAAAAATAGTCATCTGGGAGGGCAACATGGGGCTGGGGGCCTTGCCCCCTGTTTATTTGTTGAAAAATGATTAATCAAAGCGAGCGTGTTACTTGTAAGTAAATTGCAGGGATGTCATCGTGATGGTTAAATGTTTGTTTGTCCAAACTATGCCACGCTTCTTTAATAACTTAGTGTGCATGATTTGTCGCAGCTTTTCCTGCATGAACATCTCGTTTGACAAACCAGTCCAATTTATGGCCATTGTCATCTGTTTGTCTAGATGTACGAGTGACCTATGGTCGTGCCCGTTGATTGCGTTATGGTGTTCTTCTGTTAGACTTGTTTAAATTTCTTTAGGTGCATGTCCAGTGTATTTATCCGGACAGTTTTTTCAAGGGAACATATAAATGGCGTTATGCTTTTCTGTTATATGTATTTTGTAAATTGTCTCGTCGTTTGTTGGTCCTAAGTTTGCATGTCGGTTTGTGTGCAACGTCAATGATTTAGTAGAATACAAATGGTCAGAAGATGTATATACGCCCGTACTTGAAATTATCGAGTGTTTGATAAATTTTTCCGACAAAAAATTTCCGGTAACACTTTATGTATTATTTTCTCCAGGAATTCCAATTTATGATGATTGTGTTGCCTATCACGAAAACAGATGGTAAGTATATTGTAGCTTTTCTTTATTGAATTTTATTAACTTCGTTGTTTACACGAACCGCATACTTTACACGAACCGCATGCATATGCTGGTATATGTATACATAAATGTAGGTAATAGTATTGTATAGAGTCCAATTGGGGAAAACATGCACGAATTAGTTTTTACCAAATTCGGAAAATCCTGACAGACGAATGAATTTTGGCGAACTTTGAAAACTAACGATCGTATGTTCTTCCAAATTGCGCGAGGAGCCATACTATTACTGACGAAGAAACTACATACATGCTTCGATAGCAACTCTGAACTCGCTTGTGTCCTTTAACAGTTGTTTGTTAGCAAGCAGTTCAGTCTTTATTTGCTATACTTGCACTTAACTTGTTATATTCAACGACAAAAAGTTGTAGAATCAAGGAATTCTAAGCATTACTAGCAAAAAATATGTTAAACAAGATGCCTAAAAAGTATAAATAATAAAGCATCAGCTTTATATATTTCGGCAATACACAAACTTCATGCTCAACCTCATTCTCAAAAAAAAACTGAACACATTTGAAATTGCTCTCAATTTCGCAAAAACAGCTATTAGTATCCAGTTTTTGATATGCATAGCTTCTTTGGTACATCATGTAGGATAATAAAAAAATTCTCGAACTCAAATTTTGTAAACCAGAGCGGTACGTGTGTCTTTTCCAACCCACCAAAACTGGATTGCGCTCGAGATTTAAAAGCTTCAAGGAGGCTCCCTACAGTTTCCAATATACAGTGTTTTAAACCTATTTAATTAATTTGAAATTAATAAAATCTAATTTTTTGCACAAGCTATTATTTCCTCATATATAAAAATATGCCTAAGACCCTCTCTTCCCTTCCCACCGGGCACACAACGTTGTTTCAACGTTGAAATTTGGTAGAAAAAAGGTTGCGACGTTGACAACCTAATATCTCTCGTTGTTTTACAAACATTGGTCCCACAGCAGCCAACAGACGTTGAATTAACGTTCATTCATGGTTAAATGTACGACGTCGATTTGTGAACCAATCTCAACGTTGTTTTAACGTGGATTTAACGTTGAATTATGGTTGACGAGATTGGCAACCTAATTTCAACGTTGTTTCAACGTCGAAACAGTAACGTCGATCCAATTTGCATAGTCAACCCTTTTTCAACGTCTATCCAACGTCTGGAAGGTTATTTCCAACGTTGATTCAACGTTGGATAAACGTTATTTTGCCCGCTGGGTTGTTACTCCACTGCTTTATTGAATGTTATTAACACCGTTCCTACGCGGGGCACGTAGTACGGGCGTCGATGCTGGCAGGGCCGTTGCGAAGGGATTTGGATTGGGGGGGTGTCGAAGGTCAAATTGCCGAGTGACGCTAGTTGAATTTGCCGACTTTTTCAAAAGTTTGTAAAGGTTAGATATAGTTAATGAGAATCATATTGATTATTGGTGTGCTAGTAACTGCTCTAGGGACACCAATATGGCTCTTGTTTTGAAATGGATGCCTGTTCGTGGGTTGTTGCTAAAAAGGAATCGGGTTCCTTTATGTATAAAATATGACATTCTAAGAACAAACAAATAAAAGGTCACGAAATCGAAACACACAATTGCAATAACTGCAATCACAGCTCAATGATGAGCACCGCTATTTTATTTTCGTGCGTTTGTTTTCAGATAGGAGTATTATTTTAATTTACTTATATTAAACATATAAAGCTGGAAAAAATTTAAATTTAACATAATTTATACTGTGTTTTCATAAGTCCTAAATCGAGACTAAAACTATGTCCACACGGGTCACGTTTTTGAGCGTTTTTGCAGTGGTGTTTTCAAATTTAGCGTTTAGGCGCCTTGTTCACATTGATCGCTTTTCTCGCAACATTTTCTGACAAAGCACTAGTTTTTTATAGTCTTCGTTTCCAAATTCAAACACGGAATTTCATTTTCGCCTTCCACTTTTCTGTTTACACGATAACAAAGTGCCAAAACGACCAAACGTTTCAGACATAGAAAACGAATCTTTGGCACCGTTTTCACTATATTTGAAACGTTTTTGTGCTTCCTGACGTCGTTTTCATACGTTTTCGTGTGAACAGAATGTACGTGAAAATGGTACTTTCAGTTTCAGTTTCAGAAATTAACGCAATACAACCAAAAACCGAAAAACGCTGGGAAACGGTACCGTGTGCATATAATCTGAGTAACGAGTGTCTTAGACTGTGGTGCAGACGCGCATCTCCGCAAAGTCAGAAAAGTTATCCAAGTATCTGCATGTGATTGCATTGATATTTTGTTTCAATATTTTCATGGCAATTTGATGAATTTGACCTTTTTTATCCCCAGGCGCCGAATAGACAATTTATAATATTTTTTGTATTTTGAGCAGTCTCAACTCTTAGTGCCGGATAGTGTTAACTGGGCTTTTGTACGACCCGATTTTCCAAGAGTTTAAATTTTATGCGTTAGAAAGCGAGTAAAACGGATATGATCATATGCAACCGATGATACCGATCGCTGTATGCGGTATGTCTTTCAAAACTGTAGGCTGATCCTCGAGTTAACAGTAATTTCGCTAAAGAACGAAAGAAGACAAGTCCGTTGTTACGGCATGGCTCGTCTTTCTCTTGGTCTTCTTCTCATGTGCCTGTGGAGTCTTCTTGAGGATCTTGCGCCTCTGACGACTCAAAATATTCTCTTTGGCTTTGACTGCGCTTTGCAGTCTCAAACGGATTAGCTGGACGTCTTTATGTGCTACTCGCACACGGTTTCCCTTATGGCAAGTTTGCTGGCGTGCCTCTTACGGTAATCGTCGGGCCGTATGTTAGATAACTTTTATGGTTAATACGTTTTCCCTCGTGAAATAAATAATAAAGTTTCTATAGTTTCTATGTATTACATTCAAGATACTGAAGTTTTATTCTTTTTCTTTTGGGTTTTGAACCGCGTATAATTGATAAAGAGCCTTCGCTATGACAGTCGAGCGAAGAACATGACCGGAAACGTGGGTTTCACATTTCGAATTTCAGCCTCCCGTCGATTTTCGACAAATAAAAAAACTAATAGTATTACTAGAAAATAGAAATACATTTAAATGGTTTTGACATAAGGCCACACAAACCATTATTTTAAATCCCAAACTTATCGCTTTATTTATCGCCTTCGTTCTTAACTTTTACAATATGCTGAATGCCGATTTCGCAATTTGCCGAACAGTAACGAAGCAATTTGCCGACTGGGGCCGACTTGCGAAAATTATTGGGGGGGTGAAGCACCCCCCCACACCCCCCCGCTCGCGACGGCCCTGGATGCTGTTGCATCTATACATGCATGTATAGGTATAACAGTTAACAACTAGATAAGATTTTTCCGTTGTCTATTCTGTTATATACATATAGATACACAGTATGGCGTCATAATGTGGGAAGAACATAAGTCACTCCTTCTCGATGTTTATCCTATATCCTATACATATTCACCGAGACGAAGTCCAGTTGAATATTCCCCGTAATCACTGCATGAGCCTGAGGCGAATAATTGTTTTTTTATTAACTTCTTATTAACCGAACGCGAGGTCTATCCAGGGAACTATCGGACCGAGGTTTGCAAAAATACCGACGTCCGATATTTCTCTGTACCATACCGAGCAAGCGAGGTTACTAAAATGTTTACTATGTGGCATTTATAGGCATTTATACTTAAACAAACAAGAAATTTATGATTTGAAATGCATATTAGTAGCGTGGTACACATTTAGTCGAAGAAAACAAAAAACACCAATGTTTCCTTCTTTTCCACCAAAAACCATTCGCAGATATCCTATTAATAACAAATTAAATTATAATTTTCAATTAGTTTTGTGGTTTTGTTTTAAAATGCATGCATTCAATATTTCATCGATTTTTAAACCAAATTTGCCGAATCGTTCTTTCGAAAAGCATTATTTACTAGTCCGCTGGTAAACAATGCGTCCGATTTACCAGTCAACTAGCCAGTCAGAACGCGCGAAAGCTCATTTGATATGCAAAATTATACTAACGTTGAATATGAAACAATCATATTCAACTTTATGACATCATGCATTGGAAATACGAAAACGAAATGTGGAAACGTGTTTTCACCAAAACAATTGGCGCCGCTTTCTACAGTTTATAGAAATGTTGAAACTGCGTAAACTAGATCACCTTTTTGAACAGATGATGCTCTTTACAAATCGAAATTTGTATATTGTATGTACAGCGACAATCGAACAGTCGAAAATTGGTCAAGAAAGTGACGTCATCGCTGTTGCTATGGCAACAATGACGATTCAAGATGGCCGATATTTTGGCTTTGAACGCATTTTACTTTAAAAAAAGGTCGGTTACCCCCATTTTCTATTTCAGAAAACATTTTCTTATAGTAGAATACACCATCTGACCAATTTTTAAAAAATTCTGTAATGTCAAATTTTTAAAAAATTTATAAACATGGTTTTTCGAAATAAATTTTTTTTGCATTACAGAATTTTTTTAAATTGGTCAGATAGTGCATTGCACTAGGGCTATAAGAAAATGTTTTCTGAAATAAAAAATGTGGGTAACCGACCTTTTTAAAGTAAAATGCGTTCAAAGCCAAAATATCGGCCATCTTGAATCGTCATTGTTGCCATAGCAACAGTGGTGACGTCACTTTTCTGACCAATTTTCGACTGTTTGATTCTCGCTGTAAATATGATATACAAATTTCGATTTGTAAAGAGCATCATCTCTTCAAAAAGGTGATCTAGTTTACGCATTTTCAACATTTCTATAAACTGTAGCGAGCCACCTTAAAGGAAACAACTTCGAAAATATAACGCACAAGTTATGAACGAAAACAGTCACAAAATTAAAAGGATTTGAAGCATCTTAAGGGACATAAGAAAGGAGTAAAGAAACATTTGGGAAAAAGAACTGGTCATTATTTCGACGAATTGAACCAACAGTGCTGGTTGTCTTTTTCATCTTTTAAATAACAAAACAGTTATTGAATTCGGTTTTGGCCAGATATGAAGCCAGGATTATCAAGCCCTCAGTTTGTGTTATCAACATCCGCTTTCGGCTTCAGTTCATAGCACAAACTTCTGGCTTGATATTGTGGCAGCCTTTACACATTTGTGTGCAGAATTCCCGCGTACTCGGAAAACGTGCCCAATTAACATTAACCAATTAAAAACAATGCGCTGCTTTTGGCGTTTATTATCTTTACGGATTACAGTACTTTAATAACAACTCTACGATTTTATGTACAACTCGACCATATGAATTTTCAAATTGGTGATTTTTCCAGCCATTTTAATTACAGTGTCTCAATACAGATTTTTATAAAGTGCAAAACAGATTTTTATAACCTTGACTTTCAAACCAATCAGAATCTGACAAAAATCATTGACAAAAATGATAATAGCTCAACATTTGTTTGGTAAGCATACGTTTTTTTTATTTCTGACAGCAATCAAGATTCTCCGTCTGCGTATTTCATCAAAGCAAGAAACGCAGCTGGCTACGAGCCTACGAGTGATATTTGCAGAACTCAAGAGCAAGTCTCACCAGCCTGCAGCGGAGTAGGATGGACGTCAATCGGTACCTTTCGAAATCATACTATCCTGGTACAACACATTTTGCTATATGTTAAAACATATTCGTTAAAACGGAAACGTCATAAACGACTGGGTCTAAATGCCACTCTAAAGGTCCAGACACACCGGATGCGATTCGACAATGCGACGCGATTTTGCGATTTTCATTGACCGATAACTTTGATCCTAATTTAAATTTTCCAAATATTTAGAAGCGCTATAAAATTTGGAGTTACTCGGTCTACATATCATGCAAAATTTACTCTCATTGGCTGTTTTATTAACTTTCAAAACTAAAAAATCTGTATGTCTGGACCTCGATGCCTTCTTTTTTCGGTGTCAGTGAAATGACGATGTACGTCAACAGGTTCCTTGCGATATTCTGATAGCGAAGCAAGTGCAACACATTTTGCTATACTTGCGCCAAAACGGCAACTATACCTCCAAGGCACTCTAAATACTCTGTCTTTTCTGTGTCAACCGTGCTATGAGTGTTGACAATTTTTCAGAGCAGTGGCAGAAATTTACTTTGCAGTGTCGGGACTGAATTTTAAGCAAATCGTTCTGAATTTCCTCCAGGCAAGCGATTTTAGTTTGTCATAAAGACATACCAATACCATGACATTTGTATATTATACATACAAACGTACATACATTATTTTTATTCAGCTCACTCCCCATAAGAGCTTTTCAGTGACAGATTACATCAAGTATTTCGCTCATGTTACGTACTTACTAGAAGTACTAAGTAGAAATACTTCGTAAAAAAAATCAGTATTTATTTTCGTATACATATAGCTGCGAACAAGCTGTACTTGAGCGCCCGAAATTCGGCTTCACCCAAACATAGGCCTTTATCATAGACTATTTGTCTTTACAACAATATCTAGACTATTTGTCTTTACAACAATTGTAATATTACGTTCCTAACTGTGTTTATCTTAACCCACCCTGTCAACTTTCCCTGTGGGAAGAAACCGGAGCACTAGGAGAAAACCCACTGACTTTTTTCACATGAGTCTCTAGCGAGAAACGAGCCCACTATCTCAGACGTGAAAGTCATTTGCTCTGACGACTGCGCCACAGAAGTCTCATTATTGAACTTACTTGAGGAGATACAAAACTAAAAGATTGAGAACGCAATTCTTTCTGTAATGTATCCGCACCATTGAACTATAAGTAAACTGGAACGATAAGTTCGCCGCCATCTTTGAAGAGTGATTTTTTGCAGGTAGCCCCAGTCCTTTTATACAAAATGGATGCGAAAACTACAGCTTAATTAAAAATCGTAATATTTTCTCATTTTTACTTTTTTCAAGGAATTTATATTTATTCTATAGAGCACACTTTTACAACACAACTTCTATCTAAGGCACATGAAATATGCACATATTGTTTAACCGCCGAAATATGACACGAACAAAATGAAATTCGGCAAAAAAACGCCCAAGAATTTATGTGTTTTCTGAGCTTTTAGATTTCCAGAAAGAGTTCAGAGACAATTTTATACAATTTATGTAGAATAATCTTAGATACAATTGTTAATGGAGTCCAAACATCCAGAAACGTGTTTTAATAAGTTAAAATTAAGGATTAAATAAGTAGAAATACATCGTAAAAAAATCAGTATTTATTTTCGTATACATATAGCTGCGAACAAGCTGTACTTGAGCGCCCGAAATTCGGCTTCACCCAAACATAGGCCTTTATCATAGGAGTTATCGTTCCAGTTTATGTATATAGTTCAATGATCCGCACCCATCAAAATTACATCCGGGCCCAGCCAAGCAGAAAATCCTTTTGCATCCTTGAATCTTAAATCGTGAGATAATTAACCAGCGAGGGCAAAACAAATAGATGTTTAGAGAAAGCATAGTTTTCTCGAAATAATAGGGGCTGAAGCTCTGTTTTCAAATGAGAATGGCCATGCATAATTTTTGCCCTCAGAAGCAATTTCAAGCAACGAAATGAAGCTTGACTATAGTGACGACAGTTCGATTCCTTGCTGTACAATAGTGGAAAGTTAACGTCTTAGTAGACACCCTATCACAAATATTGTACGAAGTTATGCCGGCTTCATCTGTTATCTGCTAGTTTTCCTGCGCGCCGGAAAACCTTTTCAATACTGAGTTGATTATTAAAATGTGCAGTAAAACATTTTAAATTATTTTTAGGGTAATTGGAGTTACGAAAGCGAAATTTGGACTTCAAAAGGAATCGATCAGGTTTTCTTGAATTCGCAATTTTGGAGTGCAAATGTCACTGAAATTTGTCTATCGTCAACGGTATTTAGTATTCGAATTCCCGTGGCAGCTCCCTCATTACGCAGCTTGTTTTTCGAAAAGAGAATTCTGAACATGACATCACAGCAATGGTTTGACTCTCTTCAAGGCTCTGCATTCCCAATGTTTACACCAGGATGTTTTGAAATTGGTTTCAACGTGGGAAATGAAACTGGAGCTCCACTTCGAGCTCGTTTGGGAATTGTTTCCACACATGGCGCAGGTAGGCATAACTATTATAGTTACAGAAGCCCTTAAAATGGCTCACAACCCGATGGCGACAAAAGATCCAGAAATGTCATGAGAGAACCGACCTAGCTTGAGTTGCAGGCGATATTTGGGTGCCAAAAATTGAGCATTTGGGTTCCGGGACAGCTAACTTCCCTTGCACTCTGATTGGTCAGCATAATGGTTTTGAATTTTTCAAATTTTGGATTGACGAGAAATTAATATAATTATAATATAATATTAATATCGCGGAGCCGTGTCAGACTCATTTTGGTTTCATATCTTTTTGGCCCGAGGCAGACTCATTTTGGCCCGAGCGTAGCGAGGCAGTTAAATAAGCAATGAGGAGGACAAAGAGCATGTTCTTTGCCCAAGAACATCAACTGTATTACTATTATAGTAATTGTACAGGGTGATTAGACAGTACAAAAATTGGGAAGTACACAGGAAACTGTTCTGCTATCCAGCCTTCTCGCTACAATATATTTCGTTTTCTTTACCACAAACTCGATTTATATAAGCACAGGAAAACTAGGCTATGTGTATAGCCCGCAACCAGCATTTGGCCGCGCGAGGCCTGAACCTCCTTTAAAATAAGGAAGGAAGGAAAGAAAGAAATGGCTCGCGAAATCGCCTAAACTCGTATATATATGGCCGTAAACTTGTAAATATATTCTTTAGAGTATATAGGGACGTTGTTATTGCTCTTTATAACTTTTTATACAGTCTATATTGAATAGTTTTTAAAGCATGCTTGTTATATAACCAGTCTCCAGTCACATGACTAAGGGTTCCCTTATCCGGTGGACAAAAGCCCCGCGTATAAAATCCGGTAAATATCGTTACATCCTTTCCTTCATAAAAATATGAATATCTAATTATAACAAATGTCTCAAATAGTCAACGAAAAGAATCGTAAATCTATGACCAACAGAGTACAGAATATTGTCATGAGCGATAACAGTCTGGAGCTTTTAGCAAACGCCCTCTCGATGATCTTCTTTCCACTGAGTTACTTGGTTTACCTTCGTTGGACAACGGCTGATTTGTTTGCATACCCGAATCTGTGGATACCTCTTGTAGTGGGTTATCTTGTGCTGCTGGTAGTTCATTTTGAAATGTAGCACCGTAAAGTTCACTTGTTTCATCTGGCAGCGTTCTTTTCTCTTCGACTCTTTCTGTTGTTGCTGCTAAGTGCCTTCTGTTTCGCCTATACAATTTACCGTCAGACATAACTTCATGTGATCGAGGAGCGACTTTCTCGTTGCAAACTCCACTTCTCCACGTCTTGTCGGAACTATTTGGATCTGGTCGTATTCGCACGACATCTCCTGGTTTAAGTTCCGGGAGCGGTTTACTCCCCCGATTATAGTATCGTGCTTGCTTTCTTCGCTTGTTCGTTACCTGTTCCTTCACCATGCAGGGAAGTTTTGGTTTCAACAAATTTGCTGAGGTTGGGAGAGGGGTTCTTGTCCTTCTTCCCATTAATCTTTGCACAGGGGATGAATCAAGGCCTTCGGTCGGCGTGTTTTGCTAGTAACGCTAGGTAGGGATCTCGTTTGTCAGCTTGAGCTTTCTTCAAGATCTTTTTTGGCGTTTTTACTGAGTTCTCAACCTTTCCATTGGATTGTGCATAATACGGGGATGAGGTAATATGCTTGAACTCCCATTCTCTAGCAAAGTTCTCAAAACTTGTCGAGGCAAACTGGGGTCCGTTGTCACTTCTCACTTCTTTAGGTATACCATGTCTTGCGAACTGTGACTTTAAACTCGTGATGATTGCTGCAGCCGTCGTTTCATTTAGGACATTAAATTCGAAGTAATTTGAATAATCATCAACCATTATGATATAATCTTTTCTTTCTAGCGTGAAAAGGTCAACAGCCACTCTTATCCATGGTCTATCCGGTACCGGTTGTGATATAAGAGTTTCTTTGGGTTGTTCTTTTCGGTAGGCATTACAGGTATCGCAGCCAGACACATGTTCTTTGATTGCTGCGTTCATTCCGAGCCAAAAAACTACTTCACGAGCACGTCGAAGGCATCCTTCAGCACCAATGTGACTCGAATGTATCTTATCTAGCATTTGACTTCTCATCGATGCTGGTACGACAACTCTCTCACCTTTGAAGACTAGGCCATCTTGCACTGATAATTCGTCACGGAAGTTATAGTAAGCTCTTGTTCTCGGTAGCACTCTGTTCCTCTGGTTGGGCCATCCACTTTCAATGTTTCTTTTTAGGTCTTGGAGGGTTACATCATCTCGTGTTTTTTCCTGAAGCTCTCGTAAGCGTTCCGGGCTAATTGAAAGATACTTAATCATCTTCACATTCTCTACCGCTCTAATAAACTCTTCTCTTCTTCACCGACTTGACTAGGTGAACTTAAATATGCCCTGCTCAAGGTATCGGCAATATACAACTCGGACCCTCGCTTGTACAAGACTTTCAAGTTGTACTTATGCAGTTGCATCATCATTCGCTGCAATCGTTTGGGAGCTGCTAAAAGTGGCTTTTGCAGAATCACCTCCAGTGGTTTGTGATCTGTTTCGATGGTAATATCGCGTCGGAATACGTACTGGTCAAAACGATCACACGCATGTACAATCGCCAACAGCTCCTTCTCGATCTGAGCGTAGTTTCTCTCTGTAGATGTAAGTGCTCGAGATGTAAATGCTACTGGCTGTCCTTCTTGTAACAGCACTGCTCCAACTCCTGATTTTGATGCGTCACATTGGAAAGTTACTTCCTTGGCGACATCGTAGTAACGTAGGACAGGGTGACATGTGATGAGTTTCTTTATCTCTTCGAATGCCTTTTGCTGATATTCATCCCAGTGCCATTCAACATCTTTTGCTTCTTTTTGACGAAGTGGTTCGCTGATAGTTGAAATGTTGGGTAAGAATTTAGAAAGATAATTCACCATACCAAGGAATCTCTTGACTGAGGGTACATCTGTTGGTTGAGGCAGTATATAGGGACGTTGTTATTGCTCTTTATAATTTTTTATACAGTCTATATTGAATAGTTTTTAAAGCATGCTTGTTATATAACCAGTCTCCAGTCACATGACTAAGGGGTCCCTTATCCGGTGGACAAAATCCCCGGGTATAAAGTCCGGTAGATATCATATTTCTCCGAAACCTTGTCTATTTTCAGGTTATCGCCCGCTGTGGCCCAAGTAAATGTGTTATAAACATCGACCGCTTCTTCCCAATCACTGTCAGGAACGTAGCAACTCTCGTCGGATTTTCTTTCTCTGCAACTCCTGTAGCAATCTCGTAATTTGTCCATTTCTGTTTAAATTTTTTCCATTTTATCGAAGTACTTCCTTCCAGTATTTTAAGCGGTTCAGGCGGCGGGAGACCGAGAGACGTCGCCATTTTGTTCAAATTGTACGCGACGAATTTCCAATATAATTGTATCAACAAACGTTTCTAGCACTTTGATTCCAACGTCTTACGACATCCCACTCCTGACACAATGTAAAGATATTCTTTAGAGTATATAGGGACGTTGTTATTGCTCTTTATAACTTTTTATACAGTCTATATTGAATAGTTTTTAAAGCATGCTTGGTATATAACCAGTCTCCAGTCACATGACTAAGGGGTCAATTATCCGGTGGACAAAAGCCCCGGGTATAAAGTCCGGTAGATATCGTTACAAACTATTGTCGATTTTTGGCTTTTAACGTATTTGTTTCGAGTAAAATAGGCATAGCCGCAGGGCCGGAGCTACGGTGTGTGTGTGTGGGGGGGGGGGGGCTTACACCCCCCAGAAATTCTATTCCAAGTTTAATTCGGCGGGACTGCTATTTCAGTCGGCAGACAAAAATATTTTTGACGAATAAAATTACTACCGATATGATTTTCACATGTTACATAAGAAACGGAAATTTTTGTTACTCGAAATTTACTCAGCTGGATAATCATTATAATCTGTTAGCATTATAATCGTTCGTCAGTTGGTTAAAATGACCTTACACCCTCCCTGAAAAATTCCCTGGGGACGGCCCTGCATAGCCGTCAAGAATGGACATGTATAACTCTCTCAAATAATCAAAGAGTTTAAATTCGCAATTGAATACGGCGAAGAAACGATAGTGTTTAGCCAAAATGTATCCGGCACTTACTTCATCTGCGTAAAAACTGATTGGGCAACGAAATAAATAGATTCCAATATTTTATCCGCTGGGAGTAAGGGAAAAATAAAAGGGCGTGCTTCTGGTCGACTAAACTTTGCGCAAAAATGTGCAGTGATAAAAATTGGTATAATTAGGTATGGATTATATCATATTTCGATTATGTTGGAATGAGTCGCTTGTAATTCACCGGATATTATTATACACTTAATGTCTGCTCCCGAAGGAGATAGTTTGTTTTGTTTTTCCGAGAGTCTCAATGTTTCCCTTGACGAAGTCGAGGTCGGGAGGGGCAACAATTTTTCACTTAAAGTTTGATTCGTTCACTGCAACCAGGTATATCAATCATGTTTCGCTCGCTACTCTAGTTTAAATAAATGATTACAAAGCCCAGTCGAATTGTAATCAAGACCCAACGTTTCAACACTCCAGTCTAGTGTCTTCATCAGGGGTGATCTAAAACTGCGATCGTGGCTTCTTAAATACCCAAGGGATGACATCACCTGCCAAGAAGATGCATATATTCCTCTGGCAAATTGACACCGTCATCCCTATTCAAAGCATGATGACTCATATTTATATACCACGCTTCTAGGCAAAGTCTTTGACCATAGCGATTGTTTGTGGTAATTACTTTTTAATTAGAGTTTTACCACGCAATCTCGTGTTTGGTGTAACATACATGTTCGGCTAAAGCTGATTTTCCCTTGTCTAAAGTTCAAACAGCCTTTTTATGTTCTTTTAGCCGTGTACCAAACTGGCGTTTAGACTGACCCTAATACTCTTTGTCGCAGTCACCGCATGGTATAGAATATACAGCATGAGTCTTTTGATTTTTTTCAACAGGATTATTTGGCTTTGCGAAAATATGGCCTAAAGTCAAATAGGGTTTAATGGCAACATTAATATTACAATTACTTGTATTGTAATACGTTTCATGTCATGTAAAGAGAAGAAACAAGAGTTTCCTGGATGTTAACGTATACATGGTGTATAAAAAAAAACTGAACAGATTTGGGATTGCTCTCAATTTCGCAAAATAGCTATTAATATCCCGTTTTTGATATATACAGGGAGTATAAAAATGTGCACAGTTGGAAAACGTTCACCAAAGTCCGATGCGCGTGAAATTTCCGAAAACATTCAGTAAGCCTATGTACTTTAACGCTTTCTGGTACATTTATCACTAAAATTACTTAAAATGCTAGCGTTTTTAGAGTAGGAATGTCGTTACTATCCACCCCTTCAAAAAAAAGCCCTTACAAAAATTTTTTTTTCGGAAACATTTTTAATCACACAGAGTCAAAATGTTTTTGAATCTAAATAAATAGCGTCTTGCACACTAAAATCAAAATTTTAAGAAATTTGACGCGTAGGCCTACGCAAGATCTTCAAAACCTGGATTTTCTCCCATTTTGTTAGTTTAAACGTGATTTCTTTGCATGAAAATGTTCTCGAGTGGGTATTTCATAATTTCCAAACCGCGCGCAAGCAGAAAGATATTGCCTGCCGCGGCTGGGTCTTGAACCTGCGACCTCGATCTAGTAATTCATATATGAAAACATCATTCAAAAAAACGCCACCAAACCCAAGGTTTAAGTTCGCAAGAATCCAAAAAACGTTCCTCGAAATACCCCATAAATAAGTTAGCAAACCCGGGGGCAAATTTAGTCCCAATAGCCGTTCTCAATTTTTGTCGAAGCATATTCTCTTCAAATTCAAAAAAATTATTTTCCAAAACCAATTTGGCAAGTGAGACCAAATCATCGACGGGCATGTTCTCTTCTGCCTTATTTATTGCTAATCTGAGAGCCTCAAGACCTTCGCTGTGTGGTATGTGACGATATTATCCAACTACATCTACAGTGAACAAAATTGCAGTCGATGGGATATGACCTAAGTCTTCCAAACGTTGCAAAAAATGTGTACTATCTTTTATGACAGACGGCACAACTTCCACCAATGGTTGAACACGAAAATCCAGAAACTCCGACAATCGTTCTGCAGAAGTACCACAGTTAGATATAGCCGGGTCTACCTGGCACATTTTCAAGCCGCTTGTGAATTTTAGGCAATAAAAAGAATCTACCCAAACGCGATCTCGGCACAACGAGGTTTTCTAAGTTTTTACTGGAAATATAATCCTGAAGGATTTTCCTGAAGTCTCTCATAAACAACCTTAGTATATTCATTTTGAAACCAATGCTGTTTCCTGCAATCTGATTGGTTCACAGGAGCGTGATTTCTGCACGAATCGCACTCCTATAGCAGTGCGATTCGTGCTGAAATCGCACCTTTTTTCAACCAATCACACTAGAGTGCTGATTTCAGCCAACCAATCATATTTCATCATAGGATTCAAACAGCCAATCAATTTTAAGAAAAATGTGATATGGCAAATGAGCAAAAACAAAAAAATTACATATCTCATGATTAATTCTCTTGAGTGCCTATAAGCAATTTTTAGACATAAAAACAAAAAAATATGGATAGCTTCAGTAAACTATCAAAAAATTGAAAAAAATGTTAATTTTTTTGAAATTTTACAAATAGTAACGGGCAAAAATGCCAACAAAAGCAAATTTAAAGCGTCATGGGAGACAAAGGTAAATTCGCCTATCGTATTTCCAATTTTAAACGCACAAAACTGCACCAAAACTCTTTCAAATCACTCGTATAAAACCTACAATATATTTAAACTTACTTGTGTTGTTTCTTGTTCTTTATAAATGTCCTCATTTCTTTAACAGTTTTGCAGTATTTTGAACGTATTATCAATAAACTGCAATTTAACAAAACTGAGTTCATCTTATTCGCTTATTGTTGCTATACCACAGCACTCAGGGAGGTACCTTACAAAATATCTAAGATTTCAAAATGAATATAATAAAGAGGAAATTGAACTTCGTGTCGTGCAATTTTGGACTGAAATCAAACTTGTGATTACAAAATCGCACTCAGCGTTTCGCGGTCGTGCGATTTTGTATTAGAGATCTTAAGATTGACGTTTACGGCAAACGGCAAACCGCTAGCGAAGTTTTTGATTTTACAACTCTATTATAATAGCTTTTACACCAGTTTTGAAATATGTTAGACTTATCAAACTTGTGCTCTTTAGCAATGATTTGAGAAAGCAAATTAACCACTAGTCATGCCATTCACCAAAGCAGTAAATTAAGATTTGGCGTTTGAAGTTGACGTTTGGCGTATAGATTTCATGCTTTAACGACTACAAGCCCTCGTAGCAGTTCAAGAATGAAATGTATACGCCAAACGTCAACTTCAAACGCCAAATCTTAATTTACTGCTTTGGTGAATGGCATGACTAGTGGTTAATTTGCTTTCTTAAATCATTGCTAAAGAGTACAATATAATAAGTTTAACATATTTTAAAACTGGTGTAAAAGCTATTATAATAGAGTTGTAAAATCAAGAACCTCGCTAGCGGTTTGACGTTTGCCGTAAACGTCAATCTTAAGGTCTCTAATGACGCGTTTGATTTCAATCCAAATTGCCCTCCACTCAGTTCAATTACCACTATAAATTGTTAAGGTGCCTATATGCCGCAATACGGTAATCTTTTCTGTCCCAAACAGGGCCGTAGCTTGACCGATAATAGGGGCGGGGGTGTATATTCATATAACCGTGTTCTGCCCGACAGATTTCATTTGAAATTGATTGTTTTTACGGTATGTTAACATACCGTAAAAATAATCGCTTTCAAAAGAAATCCGTCGGGCAGAACACG
The DNA here is from genome assembly GCA_902702795.2 of Paramuricea clavata. Lineage (NCBI taxonomy): Eukaryota > Metazoa > Cnidaria > Anthozoa > Malacalcyonacea > Plexauridae > Paramuricea > Paramuricea clavata. Next base: position 5,794 of record CACRXK020002900.1, on the reverse strand, counting down.
AATATATGAATATACATGAACACGAATATATGAATATATGGGGGGGGGGGGTGTATATTCACATATTCATATATATGAATATACACCCCGCCCCCCAATTATCGCGTCTAGCTACGGTGCTGGTCCCAAACTAAACGAATGAAGTATAGATCCGGCTATAGAAGTGTATTGCTCCAAATTGGAAGAAAAAGTTTCTGCTATTAATACGGGAGGGAGAAACTACAGTAATCTTTCTGTTGAGGAAATAAAGGCGTTGAAGAATTTGAAAAGCTATAAGAATATTATTATTAAGCGGACAAAGGTCCTGCAGTGGTAGCATACCATATATGCAATTATAATTATTATTATTATAATGAACATCGTTCAGGACGTAACTAACAATGATAGTTAGTAGGATCTTTTAAGATTCTTTTTGTAATTTAAAAATCACATAGTTACTGCCTTCCTCCTTGTGTGCTGTAACAGTACAAAGCACATGCGGAAAAAAAGGAATTTTGACTAAATATTTCGAATAGAAATAAGAAGTACACTTCGTGGCCTCTGTTTACTGATTTTTATTGTTATCGTTATCTCTTATTTAGGTTGCCCTGCTGCGATATTTGCTTTGGGGATAGGACTACATGTTCCTGACTTCGTAGGCAGCTATCAGGGATATTACACCAACGTAGCCTCCAGGTTAGAAGCAGACGTATCAGTTTATGTCCGCTCACGACCTGAGAATGAAGCACCACCAACCACGGGACCACCAGCAACCATGGGAATACCATAGGAACATATCAACAATAGGACCACCATGCACTGTCTCTATCATAAGCAATGCGTTGGCAATTTTACCAACCGCATAAGAATATATATATCCTAGTTTCCAGAATAAGTTTGCACGTTATCTAATCTTAACTAAATACAAAACAATCGTAAGCCTAAACATAGTATACATTTTCAAAATTGTTGATTATGTAATGCAATTTTCCGTGTTTTATTTTACAAAAAAGCATAAAAACAAAGCTGCTGTATCTGAGCGTAATTATAGTTTATATGATTAGAAATATATGCATGAAGCAACTCCTCGCATTCAAGCAACTATAGTCCCCAAACATTGCTTTCACACAATCCATTGCAAGCCGCTGTTTCCTCTTCGATGGTTGTCCAAAACTGTCGAACGTATACGGATCGTGAAAATGGTAAACATAAGAGTGGTTACGATACCCCGGTTCCGGTTTACGGGTACGGGTGATATACACGTACCCGTACCCGTAAATCTGGGAACGACTTGTAACTTAAGAAATCCAAGATATTCCGGCGTGGGAAAACCGATCAGAGATTGGTAGCTTTCGCTGTTGACGTTCGCCATAAATTGTTGAAAACTTTGACGAGCATATGTGCATTATTTATTTGGGTAAGATGTTGAAAATTTTTACTATTTAAACGGCCCACATATAGTAAACAGAAAACACCCGTACCTGTTTGTCATTTACGTGTAGACCTTGGTTTACCGCGGGGAAACGGGTAGAAATTACGGGTAAAAATGCTGACATCAAAATGGCGATACTCGTACTTGAATCTACGAATAGCAATAAATCGTTGCCCCACCCTACCCAGTAGTCAATTGACAATTTTAAAAAAGTGAATGGCCGACAAGCACAAGCTAGTCTAGAATATAATCAGAAAATAATATATGCTTGCATACCAGTAATTTGCGCTAAAACAGTTATTCCAGATTAAAATATTCACAATTCTAATTGCAGGACGATATTTAGTTGAACACTTATTATAAACAACTCCATGGTATCTTCAAATCTTGTATGACAGAACTTTCTCTAAGCCTCATTTTAATAATTGTGTGTTTGAATAATTAGACCATATAGGCTTAGTACAAAAAGATTATTTTAATAACTACGTTTCGGAGTATAACTCCATCTTCAGGTTAAAAGTAACTAAAGATATAAAACTTTAAAAACAATTACAAATTTAGACATGGTATTAAAAACCCACAGAAACTGTGTCTTATGCGTGCACAATCCGAACGCGTTTTTTGCGTGACGAATTCGTACACACCATAATAATAGAGACTCCTGCCCGGCCCACCACAACCACTATAAGGCCAATGCTCATGCCGTGAAACAAGATAGTCTGAAACACATCAATACACAATTGACTAATAAAGTATTTTCAATTGTTTGTAAATGATATGTTGAAACAGAGACAAGATAAGCCGATATGTATGTATGTATTTAATTTCTTTAGAGACGCTATCCTCATCAGCTATACGGCTGGTTTTCATGAGGGTTAAACGTGAACAAGAATCACGTATAAATACATCGCGTCATGGTAGACGCAAAAACCAATACGTACTATTTCGTAAATTTCTGAAAAATGTACAGCAATCATGATGCTACAAAACACAGACACGTAGTTCTTGATTCGCTCCATTTTCACCACAAGTCGTCATATTTCAATGCGTGAATAAATATAAATCACAAATTATAACCCCTCTTTACCGCCATAATGGATTGTCTTGCGACCAAGCCGTGATTTGTAATTACGTAATTTTTGGTAACACGTACTGGTCGCTGATTGGCTAAGTTAACAGTGAACAGTGAACAGTGAACAGCTAACAAGTCGATAGCATATAATCTACTTCGTAGATTCAAAAACGCACAAGTTGTAACAAAACTGCTACAGACTGGTAGCAATGATGTTCCAACAACTTGTCAACAGGATGTGTTCGCACTTGCCGTTCTCAGCTTGTTGACAAGTTGTCAACGGCTTGTTGGCAACTTGCTACAAGGTTGTTGAATTAAACAGACTTGTTACAAGTTGTTCCAACAACTTGTTATCGTCCTGCAATTTGACAATTTGTCAACAAGTTGTGAGTGACAACTTTGTAGCAACTTGATAAAATAATAGCACTGTTACAACTGTGTTCACAAGCTTGCTACAAGCCTGTTGCAAACATATCTTGTTGACATATATTCTATTATATTGTGTGTATGGTACAAATGCAGTATTGTAGGACTGAATTACTTGTTTCGAGATCAAGGACACTGACGAAGAATTGCATTAACTTGTTATTCCTCTTATATATTTGCACAGGTTGTTAAGATACAATTGCATGCTGGTCGCATTGCGTAATTTTCGCAACATGAGTGTTTTTTTAATATTTTCCCACTTTTTTTTACTTTCGCATATTTATACACATGAGTAGAAAACAATTTTATTTTATCCACATTCCCATCTCTAATTCGAAACTCAACCCAAATTGTTGCTAAACACATTCTGCCCTTTCCACGCTTGACCAAAGTCGTAATATGCCTACGGATTTAAAATAACGTAAATATATTCTTTTAAATACTAGAAATACATGCATGCAGAAACCCTCGCCTTGCGGACAAAACCATTGTATTTTCCGAACATGAAGTATCTAAAGTCGTTGTCATGGTAACACGACATTTTTTTAATAATACTCTTACAAATGAAAAATCGCCTAAAAATATCACTTTTAATTACAAAATTATCAATTTCCCAACATATACGTATGTTAGGTATGATTTTATACGTAATATAAACTGGGAACTGAACTGCCTTTAATAAAATGGCTTTATCGATAAACTTTGAGTTTGCAATAAAATGATATCAATCAATCAAAAAATGAATAAAAAAACTTTATTTAAACACGGTGAAATCTACAGTATAACATTTTACAAGATAATTATTAACTAACATATAATTACAATTACTCTATGACAATTTATATACACTTATTCAAACACTAAAATACTGATTTACATGACTCCGTGCGGGCGTCCATCTCATATAGAGAACAGATTGTCAATTGATCTTTTGAATTGACTTTGGGAGCATGTTGTTCGAACATTTTGTGGTAACTCGTTCCATAAAACTGCCCCGCTATAACTGAAACTTCGCTTACCGTAGTTCGTTCTTGGTTTTGGTACAAATAAGGTGTGTTCAGAGTTTCTTAAGTCATATCCTATGCTGCGAGATTCAAACAATTCATGGAGATAGAACAGAGTTAGATCGTTAATTGTTTTGAACATTAGTAATGCCTTATGCTTTTTCCGACGTGTTAAAAGATTATCCCAGCCCAGCTTACTGAAAGGGTCTCTGGAACTAGCAACATATTGAGATTTAGTGATGACCCTCGCTGCCCTATTTTGCAATTTTTGCAATTTGTCATTTAACGTGATATTCAAACCATCCAAAACTGAGCTACAATAATCAAAGTGCGGTTGAATTAATGCTCCATAAATTTCAGAGCAGTGTTTGTATCTATAAATTGGCGTATCCGTTTAAGAGCTCCAACAGCATGCAATCTTTTTGGTAATTTTTCGACATTTCGTGGCCATGTAAGATGCTCATCGATTTGCAAGCCTAAGGATTTCGTTTCGTTAACTCTCTTAATAGTCTTTCAGTCGATTTCTATCCTTACGTGTTCGTTATCATGTACTAGTAATCTTTGACGAGATCCTATTATCATAAATTCCGTTTTGCTACGTTAAGACTCAGTCTATTAGCTAGTAGCCACTGATGAAGATTTTTCAATTCGGAATTTATTTTTTGCTCAAGCTCCGTGACGGAATTTTCTGCGATGCTAATATTAGTGTCGTCAGCAAACATTCTTGGAGAGGCTCTGTCGAGACAATTAGGCAAATCATTTATGTATATTAAGAACAATGGAGATCCCAAGTTACTGCCTTGTGGTACCCCACAGGTTATTTTAGCAGTTTCATATAACTCACCATTGACGCAACATCTTTGACTGCGGTTGCTTCGGTATGATTCGAAGAATTTGATACCATTTTTATGCCATAAATTCGTAACTTCCGTAAACGAATGGTGTGATCAATAGTATCAGATGCTTTTTTAAGATCGATAAAAATTACTCCGTTAAGAAGGCCTTTATCTATATTTATTGACCAATTATCCGTGGCTTCTATTAGGGCAGTTAGTGTACTGTGCAATGATCGAAATCCAGATTGAGGCACAGATACTGTATTAGATTGTTGTTGTTCAGATACTCATACAACTGCTCAAAAGTAAACTTTTCAAAAATCTTTGCTACTACAGAAATAACAGATATTGGTCGATAGTTGTCCATGTCGTCTTTTTTACCTTTCTTAAAAACTGGAGTAACTCTCGCTAGCTTCCAGTCTGTAGGAAAGATGCTTGTACTTATAGTCTTATTAAATATTTGAGTTAACGATGGGGCAACTATTTCAGCTGAAATTCTTAAAAGTTTGCAAGGTATTTTATAAAGACCAGCTGCTTTCCTTTCGTTAATTGCTTTTAATTTTTTGTAAACTGCATATACATGCATTGAGGGATTTCATTGAAAATGTGGTTTCAGCAAGCACAACATATACGTCAGGTTCTACGGTAGAGGGTGGTATATCGGATGCTAAATTTTCACCCACACTAGCAAAGTGAGAATTAAATGTCTCCGCTATTTGCTTGGGTGTATATATGGTTTCTTCACCCACTTTGATATTGGATATAGTTTTGTAGCTAGAGGCATTACGAGAGTTTAATTCGTTAATAAGTTTCCAGGTTCATTTTGGATTTTTCTTGTTAGCCACAAGGTTAACGTTAAAATATTGCACTTTTAATTTCATTATTCGTGCTATTTCGTGAATGCTTATATTGTTGCCAAATTAATGGATCACCGGTCTGCTTAGCTTTCTTTTTCAGAAAATCTCTCTTACGCATTTTTTGCTTTAATTGGCTGGAGATCCAGGGAGATTTCTTTTTCCCAACTCTTTTTGATCCTGATTGGTGC